>JAUCBJ010002363.1:0-36568 GCA_032718475.1 Nemertoderma westbladi
TTATTATTATTATTATTATTGGTAATCTCGCATCGCCAACTATGTTGGTAAAATGCCACTGGTCCCATTTTCGGTGGGTAATGTAAGGGAATTGAATCCGCTTACACCCCCGGACAGTAGCCCCCGGACAGTAGCCCCCGGACAGTAGCCCCCGGAGAGTAGCCCCAGACAATAGCCCCCCGGATAGTAGCCCCCCCGGACAGTAACCCCCCGGACAGTAACCCCCCGGACAATAGCTCCCCGGACAGTAGCCCCCAGACAATAGCCCCCCGGACAGTAGCCCCCGGAGAGTAGCCCCCAGACAATAGCCCCCCGGACAGTAGCCCACCGGACAGTAACACCCCGGACAGTAACCCCCCGGACAGTAACCCCCCGGACAGTAACCCCCCGGACAGTAACCCCCCGGACAGTAACCCCCTGGACAGTAACCCACCGGACAGTAGCCCCCGAACAGTAGCCCCCGGACAGTAGCCCCCGGACAATAGCCCCCCGGTACAGTAGTCCCCACATACAAACTGAGGCTAAAAACGTTTTGTTAACCGTGGCATTATCCCTGAGGATTCCTGAAAGTTACACAGGATATACAATAATGGATAGGCCCCACATACAAGCAATGAGGTGCTAAACTATGATGGCACTTTATTTCGAGAAGGCAGCTTCACCTTGCAATACCGGGTGCTCAAAGACATCAGCCGGGTAATTTCGGGAAAGTCAACCTTTTCACAATCTTGTACCATGGCAATCACAATGTACCACTCACAATAATTTACCTTAAACTTGATATAATTTTAAATTTTATATTATGTTTTTAGACCTTGTGATGTTTCTATTTCTGTATATATTAGGTGTATATATTATGTTTTTAGACCTTGTGATGTTTCTATTTCTGTATATATTATGTTTTTAGACCTTGTGATGTTTCTATTTCTGTATATATTATGTTTTTAGACCTTGTGATGTTTCTATTTCTGTATATATTATGTTTTTAGACCTTGTGATGTTTCTATTTCTGTATATATTATGTTTTTAGACCTTGTGATGTTTCTATTTCTGTATATATTATGTTTTTAGACCTTGTGATGTTTCTATTTCTGTATATATTATGTTTTTAGACCTTGTGATGTTTCTATTTCTGTATATATTATGTTTTTAGACCTTGTGATGTTTCTATTTCTGTATATATTATGTTTTTAGACCTTGTGATGTTTCTATTTCTGTATATATTATGTTTTTAGACCTTGTGATGTTTCTATTTCTGTATATATTATGTTTTTAGACCTTGTGATGTTTCTATTTCTGTATATATTATGTTTTTAGACCTTGTGATGTTTCTATTTCTGTATATATTATGTTTTTAGACCTTGTTATGTTTCTATTTCTGTATATATTATGTTTTTAGACCTTGTGATGTTTCTATTTCTGTATATATTATGTTTTTAGACCTTGTGATGTTTCTATTTCTGTATATATTATGTTTTTAGACCTTGTGATGTTTCTATTTCTGTATATATTATGTTTTTAGACCTTGTGATGTTTCTATTTCTGTATATATTATGTTTTTAGACCTTGTGATGTTTCTATTTCTGTATATATTATGTTTTTAGACCTTGTGATGTTTCTATTTCTGTATATATTATGTTTTTAGACCTTGTGATGTTTCTATTTCTGTATATATTATGTTTTTAGACCTTGTGATTTTCTATTTCTGTATATATTATGTTTTTAGACCTTGTGATGTCTCTATTTCTGTATATATTATGTTTTTAGACCTTGTGATGTTTCTATTTCTGTATATATTATGTTTTTAGACCTTGTGATGTTTCTATTTCTGTATATATTATGTTTTTAGACCTCGTGATGTTTCTATTTCTGTATATATTATGTTTTTAGACCTTGTGATGTTTCTATTTCTGTATATATTATGTTTTTAGACCTTGTGATGTCTCTATTTCTGTATATATTATGTTTTTAGACCTTGTGATGTTTCTATTTCTGTATATATTATGTTTTTAGACCTTGTTATGTTTCTATTTCTGTATATATTATGTTTTTAGACCTTGTGATTTTCTATTTCTGTATATATTATGTTTTTAGACCTTGTGATGTTTCTATTTCTGTATATATTATGTTTTTAGACCTTGTGATGTTTCTATTTCTGTATATATTATGTTTTTAGACCTTGTTATGTTTCTATTTCTGTATATATTATGTTTTTAGACCTTGTGATTTTCTATTTCTGTATATATTATGTTTTTATACCTTGTGATTTTCCATTTCTGTATATATTATGTTTTTAGACCTTGTGATGTTTCTATTTATGTATATATTATGTTTTTAGACCTTGTGATGTTTCTATTTCTGTATATATTATGTTTTTAGACCTTGTTATGTTTCTATTTCTGTATATATTATGTTTTTAGACCTTGTGATGTTTCTATTTCTGTATATATTATGTTTTTAGACCTTGTGATGTTTCTATTTCTGTATATATTATGTTTTTAGACCTTGTGATGTTTCTATTTCTGTATATATTATGTTTTTAGACCTTGTGATGTTTCTATTTCTGTATATATTATGTTTTTAGACCTTGTGATGTTTCTATTTCTGTATATATTATGTTTTTAGACCTTGTGATGTTTCTATTTCTGTATATATTATGTTTTTAGACCTTGTGATGTTTCTATTTCTGTATATATTATGTTTTTAGACCTTGTTATGTTTCTATTTCTGTATATATTATGTTTTTAGACCTTGTGATTTTCTATTTCTGTATATATTATGTTTTTAGACCTTGTGATGTCTCTATTTCTGTATATATTATGTTTTTAGACCTTGTGATGTTTCTATTTCTGTATATATTATGTTTTTAGACGTTGTGATGTTTCTATTTCTGTATATATTATGTTTTTAGACCTTGTGATGTTTCTATTTCTGTATATATTATGTTTTTAGACCTTGTTATGTTTCTATTTCTGTATATATTATGTTTTTAGACCTTGTGATTTTCTATTTCTGTATATATTATGTTTTTATACCTTGTGATTTTCCATTTCTGTATATATTATATTTTTAGACCTTGTGATGTTTCTATTTCTGTATATATTATGTTTTTAGACCTTGTGATGTTTCTATTTCTGTATATATTATGTTTTTAGACCTTGTGATGTTTCTATTTCTGTATATATTATGTTTTTAGACCTTGTTATGTTTCTATTTCTGTATATATTATGTTTTTAGACCTTGTGATTTTCTATTTCTGTATATATTATGTTTTTATACCTTGTGATTTTCCATTTCTGTATATATTATATTTTTAGACCTTGTGATGTTTCTATTTCTGTATATATTATGTTTTTAGACCTTGTGATGTTTCTATTTCTGTATATATTATGTTTTTAGACCTTGTGATGTTTCTATTTCTGTATATACTATGTTTTTAGACCTTGTGATGTTTCTATTTTTGTATATATTATGTTTTTAGACCTTGTTATGTTTCTATTTCTGTATATATTCTGTTTTTAGACCTTGTTATGTTTCTATTTCTGTATATATTATGTTTTTAGACCTTGTGATTTTCTATTTCTGTATATATTATGTTTTTAGACCTTGTGATGTCTCTATTTCTGTATATATTATGTTTTTAGACCTTGTGATGTTTCTATTTCTGTATATATTATGTTTTTAGACCTTGTGATGTTTCTATTTCTGTATATATTATGTTTTTAGACCTTGTGATGTTTCTATTTCTGTATATATTATGTTTTTAGACCTTGTGATGTTTCTATTTCTGTATATATTATGTTTTTAGACCTTGTGATGTTTCTATTTCTGTATATACTATGTTTTTAGACCTTGTGATGTTTCTATTTTTGTATATATTATGTTTTTAGACCTTGTGATGTTTCTATTTCTGTATATATTATGTTTTTAGACCTTGTGATGTTTCTATTTCTGTATATATTATGTTTTTAGACCTTGTGATGTTTCTATTTCTGTATATACTATGTTTTTAGACCTTGTGATGTTTCTATTTTTGTATATATTATGTTTTTAGACCTTGTTATGTTTCTATTTCTGTATATATTATGTTTTTAGACCTTGTGATGTTTCTATTTCTGTATATATTATGTTTTTAGACCTTGTTATGTTTCTATTTCTGTATATATTATGTTTTTAGACCTTGTGATTTTCTATTTCTGTATATATTATGTTTTTAGACCTTGTGATGTCTCTATTTCTGTATATATTATGTTTTTAGACCTTGTGATGTTTCTATTTCTGTATATATTATGTTTTTAGACCTTGTGATGTTTCTATTTCTGTATATATTATGTTTTTAGACCTTGTGATGTTTCTATTTCTGTATATATTATGTTTTTAGACCTTGTGATGTTTCTATTTCTGTATATATTATGTTTTTAGACCTTGTGATGTTTCTATTTCTGTATATACTATGTTTTTAGACCTTGTGATGTTTCTATTTTTGTATATATTATGTTTTTAGACCTTGTTATGTTTCTATTTCTGTATATATTATGTTTTTATACCTTGTGATTTTCCATTTCTGTATATATTATATTTTTAGACCTTGTGATGTTTCTATTTCTGTATATATTATGTTTTTAGACCTTGTGATGTTTCTATTTCTGTATATATTATGTTTTTAGACCTTGTGATTTTCTATTTCTGTATATATTATGTTTTTAGACCTTGTGATGTCTCTATTTCTGTATATATTATGTTTTTAGACCTTGTGATGTTTCTATTTCTGTATATATTATGTTTTTAGACCTTGTGATGTTTCTATTTCTGTATATATTATGTTTTTAGACCTTGTGATGTTTCTATTTCTGTATATATTATGTTTTTAGACCTTGTGATGTTTCTATTTCTGTATATATTATGTTTTTAGACCTTGTGATGTTTCTATTTCTGTATATACTATGTTTTTAGACCTTGTGATGTTTCTATTTTTGTATATATTATGTTTTTAGACCTTGTGATGTTTCTATTTCTGTATATATTATGTTTTTAGACCTTGTGATGTTTCTATTTCTGTATATATTATGTTTTTAGACCTTGTGATGTTTCTATTTCTGTATATACTATGTTTTTAGACCTTGTGATGTTTCTATTTTTGTATATATTATGTTTTTAGACCTTGTTATGTTTCTATTTCTGTATATATTATGTTTTTAGACCTTGTGATGTTTCTATTTCTGTATATATTATGTTTTTAGACCTTGTTATGTTTCTATTTCTGTATATATTATGTTTTTAGACCTTGTGATTTTCTATTTCTGTATATATTATGTTTTTAGACCTTGTGATGTCTCTATTTCTGTATATATTATGTTTTTAGACCTTGTGATGTTTCTATTTCTGTATATATTATGTTTTTAGACCTTGTGATGTTTCTATTTCTGTATATATTATGTTTTTAGACCTTGTGATGTTTCTATTTCTGTATATATTATGTTTTTAGACCTTGTGATGTTTCTATTTCTGTATATATTATGTTTTTAGACCTTGTGATGTTTCTATTTCTGTATATACTATGTTTTTAGACCTTGTGATGTTTCTATTTTTGTATATATTATGTTTTTAGACCTTGTTATGTTTCTATTTCTGTATATATTATGTTTTTAGACCTTGTGATGTTTCTATTTCTGTATATATTATGTTTTTAGACCTTGTTATGTTTCTATTTCTGTATATATTATGTTTTTAGACCTTGTTATGTTTCTATTTCTGTATATATTATGTTTTTAGACCTTGTGATGTTTCTATTTCTGTATATATTATGTTTTTAGACCTTGTTATGTTTCTATTTCTGTATATATTATGTTTTTAGACCTTGTGATTTTCTATTTCTGTATATATTATGTTTTTAGACCTTGTTATGTTTCTATTTCTGTATATATTATGTTTTTAGACCTTGTGATGTTTCTATTTCTGTATATATTATGTTTTTAGACCTTGTGATGTTTCTATTTCTGTATATATTATGTTTTTAGACCTTGTTATGTTTCTATTTCTGTATATATTATGTTTTTAGACCTTGTGATGTTTCTATTTCTGTACTATTGAATCTGCAACAATCTGAAGAATCAGACCTTCTGAGCTTGATGGTGTTTCGTCTTCTAAGTTTATCCGATTGGCTGAATACATTAGAAAGCCGAACCAATGACATGCGAGAGGCCATGTGCAGCTCGCAGAACGGAAACCTATCCGCGTTTTATTCTAAGTTAAGAGAAAATATTAATATAATCTTGTTAAGCTCATCGGACAGCCCCATCAACATCACCTGTAGTGAGTTCTACCAAGAAGTGATAAAGTTGAACAATTCCTTACAGAATACGGATTGGTCAACGGTTTGGTCCAATACCGAGGCGACTGTTGAATGCTTCCCTTCTGCATTGGTCGTTTATGATTCCTTAGGACTAAATGATGTTCTAGAAACATTAAACATGATTCAGACGTTGTTAACAGAATCCATCGAATTAACCAATAACTTAGCCACAGATGCTATCAGCCAATTAGCTACGATCGCTCAAGGCAACAACATTACTATTGGGTCTCTAGTATTCAATGTCACTGATACAAGAGAATACCTGATACAATACTCCAACATATCCGAATCCGAAGTAGATTCTATTCTACAAACACTGGTTCCTATAGAAACTCTATTCGAAGTTCTAGATAATTTCGAATCTCTCGATGACAAACTCCCGGATATAATATGCAACCCAAATCAAGACCTCATTAGCAATCCTATATGCGAGTTTAATGACAATGACGTCCTAGAGAAAGTTATAGAGCATATTAACCCCGACGAGATTCTATACGCTATGCAAAGTGTTTATGTAGATGGAAGTGATTTCGTATATATTTTAAACCAATTAGTCAACTATTACTCCAACGCAACTTCCATCTTCACCGAATCGGTTTCCCTTCAACTTATATTAGAAGAATCGACCAAGACAAACCAACTCGGGTTCCTACAATACCTGCCGGTTATTAGGGAGTTTGTGTATTCTGGAACACCAGTTACCAGGTTATTCGATCTGACAGATGAACTTGTATTAAACCTCGAACATCGCTACAGTGGTTCCCTCGTAATACGCGACCTCGCTCGACTTGTCAACTGGTTACGCTCCTTCAAGAGTTTTGCTAAACTTATGACTTTTAATTTGCCAGAATTTTCGGTAAGTTAACTTATTACATTACTTACGTACAATACCGGTAGTTACTAATATTTAAATTCCTAAATATTACTAATACTTGAAATTATGAGTTTAATGATATTTTTAACATATTGCGTGAATAGAGTAGCACATTTCAGCTTTATTACCGGTATATATTTGTGTACCGAAATAAAGCCAGCGTAGATGGAGGTTTACATATAAATTTATCATTTATCGCGGAAAAACGAAGCATATCTGTTTGTATACATTTTATGATATCCATGTCGGTTAATTAAGAAATTAGATTATGGCAAAATTACAGGGTTCCGAGATTAAATTAAACGTAAATTTTATTTTTTGTTAAAATTTCAATGGAACTGACTATTAATTGTTATAGATCTAGAGATTATTATCTATTTAAATGAGGCAAAACAAATTATCTATCTTATCGATTGGAATAAGAGAGTTATGGGATAACATAACTGGGTTATAAAAGGGTTAGTCTGTACAATTAATATACAGTAGCTCATTGTGAGTTTTACATACATGTAGTCCTGTACATTTATACATAAGGAATCCTGTTTAAGAGTAAGGTTTTCGGGTTGTTTAGGTTCGAGATATGCTGTCTAACACGAGCAGCATAGTCGAATATCTAACGGATACAGTTGGACTTAGCGACGACACTGCCAACGGGATGTTAGACAGCCGTCCCAACCTGCTACACATACTGGACGTGGACGTAACCAACTCAATGGACATTGTGTGCGAACCATCGAGGTTGGCCAAGGTTCTCTTGTTCCAGGAAGAGGTCAATGTTACTGGGATCAGTGAGGAGTTGTGTGAGATGGCGTTGGACAATTTAGAGGAAATTATTCAAGTCGCTATAAATAATATTGATTTAGAGGTTGGTTATTGTTTTGGTTATATTGTAATGAGTAAATAATTGCAAGGCCACGCCTGAGATTGGTCCCCTAAGTTATTTAACCTAATAGTATTATACTAAGTTGCATACCGAATATCCTTCTAATGATAATTAACAGTTTGTTGTAAATAATTATATATATTCTAACATTACTAATGGCTCATTTTTTTTTCTTCTTTTTTTTAGTAAATGGTCTGATTATTATATTTTATAATTAGTATCACGTTTCCCTGGCAATAAATAAATATCAGTTTAAACAGTCTATGTTCTGAGCTTCGATCGTATACTTATTTCTTCCCTTTTCAACATATTATTTTCAATATATTACACATACATACCCACATACACCCCAACATACATACACACATACACACACACATACATACATACATACACACATACATACTCCCCCACATACATACACACATACACCCCCACACACATACATACACACATACATACATACATACACCCCCACATACATACACACATACACCCCCACATACATACATACACACATACATACATACATACACCTCCACATACATACACACATACACACCCACATACATACATACACATACATACATACATACACCCCCACATACATACACACATACACACACACATACATACATACACACATACACCCCTACATACACCCCCACATACATACACACATACACACACACATACATACATACACACATACATACATACATACACCCCCACATACATACACACATACATACATACATACATACACCCCCACATACATACACACATACACACACACATACATACATACATACACCCCCACATATATACACACATACACACATACATACATACATACACCCCCACATACATACACACATACACACCCACATACATACATACACATACATACATACATACACCCCCACATACATACACACATACACACACACATACATACATACACACATACATACATACATACACCCCCACATACATACACACATACACACACACATACATACATACACACATACATACACCCCCACATACATACACACATACATACATACATACATACACCCCCACATACATACACACATACACACACACATACATACATACATACACCCCCACATATATACACACATACACACACACATACATACATACACCCCCACATACATACACACATACACACCCACATACATACATACATACACCCCCACATACATACACACATACACACACACATACATACATACATACACCCCCACATATATACACACATACACACACACATACATACATACACCCCCACATACATACACACATACACACACACATAGACACACACATACACACACACATACACACACACATACATACACCCCCACATACACCCCCACATACATACACACATACACACACACATACATACACGAATTTTACTGTTTATTTTTTGGTACATTTATTTTCTCTGCAGAGAATCAAAGAATCCTTCATCACTCAGGTAGTTAATATGACCAGCGATGAGATGAGCGACATTGTCGACGATATCAATGTTGTTGTCGGTATCGGCGGCAGTTTGAAACCGTTAACCACGGTGATGGAAGACCTTCAAGATATTATTAGTATCGATAACAAACAAAGTAAGAGTTTTTGTCTAGATTGTTATGTAGAATGCTTTGGTTTCCCTAAGTTACCAGGGAGAGATTGCTTTACTTGGAGTCATACACACATTGTTCGTCCTAATCTTACGAAATGTTTCAGTATTTGCGGTATATTTAATTAATAATTTATAACAGCTATATTTTTTAATAATAATTTATTGAATGGTTTATGAAATATTTAATAAATGATATTTTAGACCAACTCAACGACTCTTCCTCTGCTACACTGAGGGCGGTGGCTTCCTCTGCTGAACTAATGTGCGGCAACTTAAGCTCCGCAGTCAAAGGGATAGAAGACAAAATAGCGAAACTAGACGAAGTTAAACGGAGGAGAAAACGTCAAAGTGACAAAGGTTAGTCAGCTGCTGGACGTATAAAGGTCAGTCAGCAGCTGGACGTATAAAGGTCAGTCAGCTGCTAGCCGTATAAAGGTCAGTCAGCAGCTGGACGTATAAAGGTCAGTCAGATGCTGGACGTATAAAGGTTAGTCAGCTGCTGGACGTATTAAGGTCAGTCAGCAGCTGGACGTATAAAGGTCAGTCAGCTGCTAGCCGTATAAAGATCAGTCAGCTGCTGGACGTATAAAGGTTAGTCAGCTGCTGGACGTATAAAGGTCAGTCAGCAGCTGGACGTATAAAGGTCAGTCAGCAGCTGGACGTATAAAGGTCAGTCAGCTGCTGGACGTATAAAGATCAGTCAGCTGCTGGACGTATAAAGGTCAGTCAGCAGCTGGACGTATAAAGGTCAGTCAGCTACTGGACGTATAAAGATCAGTCAGCTGCTGGACGTATAAAGGTCAGTCAGCAGCTGGACGTATAAAGGTCAGTCAGCAGCTGGACGTATAAAGGTCAGTCAGCAGCTGGACGTATAAAGGTCAGTCAGCTGCTGGACGTATAAAGGTCAGTCAGCAGCTGGACGTATAAAGGTCAGTCAGCAGCTGGACGTATAAAGGTCAGTCAGCTGCTGGACGTATAAAGGTCAGTCAGCAGCTGGACGTTTAAAGGTCAGTCAGCTGCTGGGAGGGGGGGGGGGGGGGGTCGGGTAATGTACCGGTATCATAATGAACTAGAACATACTAGTTATATACTAGTCTTTAGTTGAGTTTAACTGTAATTAACTGCGTTTTTTTGTAGAAACTTCGACCTGCGATCTCGTTGATATACTATTCGACGACGACGACGCTTATAACCAACTCATTCGGGTTTATATAAAAACATTCCTTCAAGGCAAAGTGCTATACGCCCCGGACAATGAGTGGACAAGGTAGGAAAGGTCCTGTATGCCCCGGACTATCACATGAGTGGGCAAGGTAGAAAAGGCCCAGTACATCCCGGACAATGAGCAGGACAAGGTAGGAAAGGTCCTGTATGCCCCGGACAATGATTGGGCAAGGTAGGAAAGGTCCTGTACGTCCCGGACAATGAGTGGACAAGGTAGGCAAGGTCCTATACGCCCCGGACAACGAGTGGGCAAGGTAGGAAAGGTCCTGTACGTCCCGGACAATGAGTGGACAAGGTAGGCAAGGTCCTATACGCCCCGGACAACGAGTGGGCAAAGTAGGAAAGGTCATGTATGCCCCGGACAATGAGTGGACAAGGTAGGAAAGGTCATGTATGCCCCGGACAATGAGTGGACAAGATAGGAAAGGGCCTGTATGCCCCGGACAATGAGTGGACAAGGTTGGAGAGGTCCTGTAGGCCCCGGACAATGAGTGGACAAGGTAGGCAAGGTCCTATACGCCCCGGACAACGAGTGGGCAAAGTAGGAAATGTCATGTATGCCCCGGACAATGAGTGGACAAGGTAGGAAAGGTCATGTATGCCCCGGACAACGAGTGGGCAAGGTAGGAAAGGTCCTGTATGCCCCGGACAACGAGTGGGCAAGGTAGGAAAGGTCCTGTACGTCCCGGACAATGAGTGGATAAGGTAGGAAAGGTCCTGTACGCCCCGGACAATTAGTGGACAAGGTAGGCAAGGTCCTATACGCCCCGGACAACGAGTGGTCAAGGTAGGAAAGGTCCTGTACGTCCCGGACAATGAGTGGACAAGGTAGGCAAGGTCCTATACGCCCCGGACAACGAGTGGGCAAGGTAGGAAAGGTCCTGTACGTCCCGGACAATGAGTGGACAAGGTAGGCAAGGTCCTATACGCCCCGGACAACGAGTGGGCAAAGTAGGAAAGGTCATGTATGCCCCGGACAATGAGTGGACAAGGTAGGAAAGCTCATGTATGCCCCGGACAATGAGTGGACAAGGTAGGAAAGGGCCTGTATGCCCCGGACAATGAGTGGACAAGGTTGGAGAGGTCCTGTAGGCCCCGGACAATGAGTGGACAAGGTAGGCAAGGTCCTATACGCCCCGGACAACGAGTGGGAAAGGTAGGAAAGGTCCTGTACGTCCCGGACAATGAGTGGACAAGGTAGGAAAGGTCCTGTACGTCCCGGACAATGAGTGGACAAGGTAGGCAAGGTCCTATACGCCCCGGACAACGAGTGGGCAAGGTAGGAAAGGTCCTGTACGTCCCGGACAATGAGTGGACAAGGTAGGCAAGGTCCTATACGCCCCGGACAACGAGTGGGCAAAGTAGGAAAGGTCATGTATGCCCCGGACAATGAGTGGACAAGGTAGGAAAGGTCATGTATGCCCCGGACAATGAGTGGACAAGGTAGGAAAGGGCCTGTATGCCCCGGACAATGAGTGGACAAGGTAGGAAAGGTCCTGTACATCCCGGACAATGAGTGGACAAGGTAGGCAAGGTCCTATACGCCCCGGACAATGAGTGGACAAGGTAGGCAAGGTCCTATACGCCCCGGACAGCGAGTGGGCAAAGTAGGAAATGTCATGTATGCCCCGGACAATGAGTGGACAAGGTAGGAAAGGTCATGTATGCCCCGGACAATGAGTGGACAAGGTAGGAAAGGGCCTGTATGCCCCGGACAATGAGTGGACAAGGTTGGAGAGGTCCTGTAGGCCCCGGACAATGAGTGGACAAGGTAGGAAAGGTCCTGTACGCCTCGGACAATGAGTGGGCAAGGTAGGAAAGGTCATGTATGCCCCGGACATTGAGTGGACAAGGTAGGAAAGGGCCTGTATGCCCCGGACAATGAGTGGACAAGGTTGGAGAGGTCCTGTAGGCCCCGGACAATGAGTGGACAAGGTAGGAAAGGTCCTGTACGCCTCGGACAATGAGTGGGCAAGGTAGGAAAGGTCCTGTATGCCCAGGACAATGAGTGGACAAGGTAGGAAAGGTCCTGTATGCCCCTGACAATGAGTGGACAAGTTAGGAAAGGTCCTGTACGCCCCGGACAATGAGTGGGCAAGTTAGGAAAGGTCCTGTACGCCCCGGGCAATGAGTGGACAAGGTAGGAAAGGTCCTGTACGCCCCGGGCAATGAGTGGACAAGGTAGGAAAGGTCCTGTATGACCCGGACAATGAGTGGACAAGTTAGGAAAGGTCCAGTAGGCCCCGGACAATGAGTGGACAAGATAGGAAAGGTCCTGTACGCCCCGGACAATGAGTGGACAAGGTAGGAAAGGTCCTGTATGACCCGGACAATGAGTGGACAAGTTAGGAAAGGTCCTGTACGCCCCGGGCAATGAGTGGACAAGGTAGGAAAGGTCCTGTACGCCCCGGATAATGAGTGGACAAAGTAGGAAAGGTCCTGTATGCCCCGGACAATGAGTGGACAAGGTAGGAAAACTCCTGTATGCCCCGGACAATGAGTGGGCAAGTTAGGAAAGGTCCTGTACGCCCCGGACAATGAGTGGGCAAGTTAGGAAAGGTCCTGTACGCCCCGGGCAATGAGTGGACAAGGTAGGAAAGGTCCTGTATGACCCGGACAATGAGTGGACAAGTTAGGAAAGGTCCAGTAGGCCCCGGACAATGAGTGGACAAGGTAGGAAAGGTCCTGTACGCCCCGGACAATGAGTGGACAAGGTAGGAAAGGTCCTGTACGCCCCGGACAATGAGTGGATAAAGTAGGAAAGGTCCTGTACGCCCCGGACAATGAGTGGATAAGGTAGGAAAGATCGTGTACGCCCCGGACAATGAGTGGACAAGGTAGGAAAGGTCCTGTATGACCCGGACAATGAGTGGACAAGTTAGGAAAGGTCCAGTAGGCCCCGGACAATGAGTGGACAAGTTAGGAAAGGTCCAGTAGGCCCCGGACAATGAGTGGACAAGATAGGAAAGGTCCTGTACGCCCCGGACAATGAGTGGACAAGGTAGGAAAGGTCCTGTATGACCCGGACAATGAGTGGACAAGTTAGGAAAGGTCCAGTAGGCCCCGGACAATGAGTGGACAAGTTAGGAAAGGTCCTGTACGCCCCGGGCAATGAGTGGACAAGGTAGGAAAGGTCCTGTACGCCCCGGATAATGAGTGGACAAAGTAGGAAAGGTCCTGTATGCCCCGGACAATGAGTGGACAAGGTAGGAAAACTCCTGTATGCCCCGGACAATGAGTGGGCAAGTTAGGAAAGGTCCTGTACGCCCCGGACAATGAGTGGGCAAGTTAGGAAAGGTCCTGTACGCCCCGGGCAATGAGTGGACAAGGTAGGAAAGGTCCTGTATGACCCGGACAATGAGTGGACAAGTTAGGAAAGGTCCAGTAGGCCCCGGACAATGAGTGGACAAGATAGGAAAGGTCCTGTACGCCCCGGACAATGAGTGGACAAGGTAGGAAAGGTCCTGTACGCCCCGGACAATGAGTGGATAAGGTAGGAAAGGTCCTGTACGCCCCGGACAATGAGTGGATAAGGTAGGAAAGATCGTGTATGCCACGGTCAATGAGTGGTCAATGTAGGAAAGGTCCTGTATGCCCCGGATAATGAGTGGACAAGGTAGGAAAGGTCCTGTAGGCCCCGGACAATGAGTGGACAAGATAGGAAAGGTCCTGTACGCCCCGGACAATGAGTGGACAAGGTAGGAAAGGTCCTGTACGCCCCGGACAATGAGTGGATAAGGTAGGAAAGATCGTGTATGCCACGGTCAATGAGTGGTCAATGTAGGAAAGGTCCTGCATGCCCCGGATAATGAGTGGACAAGATAGGAAAGGTCCTGTAGGCCCCGGACAATGAGTGGACAAGGTTGGAGAGGTCCTGTATGCCCCGGATAATGAGTGGACAAGGTAGGAAAGGTCCTGTACGCCCCGGACAATGAGTGGATAAGGTAGGAAAGATCGTGTATGCCACGGTCAATGAGTGGTCAATGTAGGAAAGGTCCTGTATGCCCCGGATAATGAGTGGACAAGGTAGGAAAGGTCCTGTACGCCCCGGACAATGAGTGGACAAGGTAGGAAAGGTCCTGTACGCCCCGGACAATGAGTGGATAAGGTAGGAAAGATCGTGTATGCCACGGTCAATGAGTGGTCAATGTAGGAAAGGTCCTGTATGCCCCGGATAATGAGTGGACAAGGTAGGAAAGGTCCTGTACGCCCCGGACAATGAGTGGACAAGGTAGGAAAGGTCCTGTACGCCCCGGACAATGAGTGGATAAGGTAGGAAAGATCGTGTATGCCACGGTCAATGAGTGGTCAATGTAGGAAAGGTCCTGCATGCCCCGGATAATGAGTGGACAAGATAGGAAAGGTCCTGTAGGCCCCGGACAATGAGTGGACAAGGTTGGAGAGGTCCTGTATGCCCCGGATAATGAGTGGACAAGGTAGGAAAGGTCCTGTATGCCCCTGAGAATGAGTGGGCAAGCTAGGAAAGGTCCTGTACGCCCCGGACAATGAGTGGGCAAGTTAGGAAAGGTCCTGTACGCCCAGGACAATGAGTGGGCAAGTTAGGAAAAGTCCTGTACGCCCCGGACAATGAGTGGGCAAGTTAGGAAAGGTCCTGTACGCCCCGGACAATGAGTGGGCAAGTTAGGAAAGGTCCTGTACGCCCCGGACAATGAGTGGACAAGGTAGGAAAGGTCCTGTATGCCCCGGATAATGAGTGGGCAAGTTAGGAAAGGTCCTGTACGCCCAGGACAATGAGTGGGCAAGTTAGGAAAGGTCCTGTACGCCCCGGACAATGAGTGGGCAAGTTAGGAAAGGTCCTGTACGCCCCGGACAATGAGTGGACAAGGTAGGAAAGGTCCTGTATGCCCCGGATAATGAGTGGGCAAGTTAGGAAAGGTCCTGTACGCCCCGGACAATGAGTGGACAAGGTAGGAAAGGTCCTGTATGCCCCGGATAATGAGTGGACAAGGTAGGAAAGGTCCTGTATGCCCCGGATAATGAATGGACAAGGTAGGAAAGGTCCTGTATGCCCCGGACAATGAGTGGACAAGGTAGGAAAACTCCTGTATGCCCCGGACAATGAGTGGGCAAGTTAGGAAAGGTCCTGTACGCCCCGGAAAATGAGTGGGCAAGTTAGGAAAGGTCCTGTACGCCCCGGACAATGAGTGGACAAGGTAGGAAAGGTCCTGTATGACCCGGACAATGAGTGGACAAGTTAGGAAAGGTCCTGTATGCCCCTGATAATGAGTGGACAAGGTAGGAAAGGTCCTGTATGCCCCGGACAATGAGTGGACAAGTTAGGAAAGGTCCTGTATGCCCCTGATAATGAGTGGACAAGGTAGGAAAGGTCCTGTATGCCCCGGACAATGAGTGGACAAGGTAGGAAAAGTCCTGTATGCCCCGGACAATGAGTGGGCAAGTTAGGAAAGGTCCTGTACGCCCCGGACAATGAGTGGACAAGTTAGGAAAGGTCCTGTATGCCCCTGATAATGAGTGGACAAGGTAGGAAAGGTCCTGTATGCCCCGGACAATGAGTGGACAAGTTAGGAAAGGTCCTGTATGCCCCTGATAATGAGTGGACAAGTTAGGAAAGGTCCTGTACGCCCCGGACAATGAGTGGGCAAGTTAGGAAAGGTCCTGTACGCCCCGGACAATGAGTGGACAAGGTAGGAAAGGTCCTGTATGCCCCGGATAATGAGTGGACAAGGTAGGAAAGGTCCTGTATGCTCCGTACAATGAGTGGACAAGTTAGGAAAGGTCCTGTAGGCCCCGGACAATGAGTGGACAAGGTAGGAAAGGTCCTGTATGCTCCGTACAATGAGTGGACAAGTTAGGAAAGGTCCTGTACGCCCCTGATAATGAGTGGGCAAGGTAGGAAAGGTCCTGTATGCCCCGGACAATGAGTAGGACAAGGTATGGAATTTATTGAATACATGCCGATCTGGTTAATAAAGTACGTCACAGATACGTCACCACAACCTAGGTGCAATCAATACAATTTTTTGCGACACTTTTATCAATTTTAATCATAACAATATCGGCGCTATATTTTACTGACATAGTTTTGCATACTGTCTGATAATCTATATTACTCAGTGACAAATAGTTATAGTTGTCAAAAGAGTAAGGGGAAGCTATGGACCTTTCAATACCCTAATGGAACCAAAGCACAACTGGATTACATCCTTATAAACAAAAAGTGGAGAAATAGCATGATCAACTGCGAGGCATACAGCTCGTTCAACCTAATTGGTTCGGACCACAGAATTGTGACTGCAGAGATCAGACTCAGTTTGAGAGCCATAAAACCCAGGACAAGCAAGCAAATCAACTATGACTGGGAGAAACTCAGAACTGACAATGCTGTAAAGGATGCTTATACAGTAGAAGTTCAAAACCGCTTTGAAGCACTTCAGTCAATGGATGAAGACCAATCCACAGATTCAATATACCAGAATATAATAAAAGCCCACAAGGAATCAGCTAAGAGGCATATCCCCCAGAAACCCAAACGAAAACAGTATGTGCCATGGCAAAACTCTGAGGTTACTTGTAAGAGAGAAGATCTTAAGATAGCCTACAAAGTAAAAACCGAACAACCAACAACCGAAAACATTAACAAGGTTGAGAAAGCTAAGGACGATCTTAAATTGGCCTACAACATCAGCCAGGAAAAGTACATACATGATAAAATTGAAGCAATTACAACTGCTCACATACAGCAACAATCAAGACTTACCTGGCAAACTGTAAATGAGGTATCTGGTCGGAAAAGTTGTGCAAAGGGGCGCCTCAAAGCCAATAGTCCTGAAGAACGTGTTGAGAAGTGAAAAAATCACTTCAGCAACTTGCTTGGGCAGCCACCAAACATCGAGGTCAGCCCTACAAGGAAAATATATGACAAGACACTACCTATAGAAACAGGGGACTTCACACCTGCCGAACTCCAAAGAAGCATTAAAAGCATGTCCAATAATAAAGCGAGTGGATTAGATGAAATCCCAGCGGAGGTATGGAAAACCGGAATGCTAAACAGACCATTATTGAATGTTTGCAACCGGATGTTAAAAGGAGAAAAGCCATCACCAATTTGGACTAAAGGTCAACTAAAGCCTCTCCCCAAGAAAGGAGACCTCAGTGTACCAACAAACTATCGTGGGATCTGTCTGCTTGTGGTAGCTGCCAAAATATACAATAAAATGATTCTATATAGGATTAGGCCTCACATAGAGAAACTACTGCGTAAGAGCCAAAACGGATTTCGACCAAGTAGATCAACAATAGCTCAGATACTTGCACTACGGAGACTTATTGAAGGAATTAAGTCATAGAATCTCCCCGCAGTCATGACTTTTGTGGACTTCAAGAAGGCATTCGACTCCATCCATAGAGGTAAAATGCTCGAAATCCTTAGAGCTTATGGGATACCAGAAGTAATTGTTGCTGGCATTGGATTGTTATATTGTGACACAGAAGCTCAGGTACTCTCACCAGATGGTGAAACTGAGTTTTTCTCAATCCTGGCTGGCGTACTGCAAGGTGACACATTAGCACCATTACTATTTGTAATTGTGCTGGATTACGCAATGAGGACAGCCACAAAGGGTGAAGACCTGGGATTCACACTTCAAGAACGCAGAAGTAGTAGATATCCGGCAACTACAGTCACAGACACCGACTTTGCGGATGACATGCCCTGCTCTCTAATACGCTAGCAGATGCACAGCTTCTACTAAATCAAGTGGAGAGGGCTGCTAAGGAGGTTGGATTGCATATAAATGCTACCAAGACCGAATGGATAGAGAGTAGTAAAAAGGACATAGAAGTTAGGAAAGCACCTAGGGGTAGCACCTTGGGTAGCTCTATCAAAAATGGATACCATCTGGAAATCAGATCTCTCCAGGCAACTGAAGACTAAGTTCTTTCGAGCCACAGTGGAAAGTGTATTTTTATACGGGGGTGAGACCTGGACACTGACTAAATCACTTGAACAGCGAATTGATGGTTGCTACAACACAAGACTACTAAGGGCAGCCCTAAACATCAGCTGGAGACAACACATGACAAACGCCGAGCTTTATGGTACAATACCACCTGTATCAACCACCCTCCATGAACGCAGATTTAGATTCAGTGGGCACTGCTGGCGAAGTAAAGACGAGGTCCGACCAGATCTACTTTTCTGGCAACCAACTCATGGAAAGCGTACCCTTGGACGACCGGCCATAACATATATAGATCAACTTGAAAGGTATACTGAACTTGGGAGAAACGAAATTGCGACAACTATGGAGAATCGGGAAGCCTGGAAGTATCTCATTTCCACTGTCCGAGTTCGCTCGACCTAGTAGTAGTAGTAGAATCGGGAAGCCTGGAAGGATCTCATTTCTACTGTCCGAGATCGCTTGAGCTAGTAGTAGTAGTAGAATCGGGAAGCCTGGAAGGATCTCATTTCCACTGTCCGAGTTCGCTCGACCTAGTAGTAGTTGGAGAATCGGGAATCCTGGAAGGATCTCATTTCCACTGTCAGAGTTCGCTCGTCCTAGTAGTAGTAGTAGAATCGGGAAGCCTGGAAGGATCTCATTTCCAGTGTCCGAGTTTGCTCGACCTAGTAGTAGTAGTAGAATCGGGAAGCCTGAAAGGATCTCATTTCCACTGTCCGAGTTCGCTAGAATTAGTAGTAGTAGTAGAATCGGGAAGCCTGGAAGGATCTCATTTCCAGTGTCCGAGTTTGCTCGACCTAGTAGTAGTAGTAGAATCGGGAAGCCTGGAAGGATCTCATTTCCACTGTCCGAGTTCGCTCGACCTAGTAGTAGTAGTAGAATCGGGAAGCCTGGAAGGATCTCATTTCCAGTGTCCGAGTTTGCTCGACCTAGTAGTAGTAGTAGAATCGGGAAGCCTGGAAGGATCTCATTTCCACTGTCCGAGTTCGCTCGACCTAGTAGTAGTAGTAGAATTGGGAAGCCTGGAAGGATCTCATTTCCACTGTACGAGTTTGCTCGACCTAGTAGTAGTAGTAGAATCGGGAAGCCTGGAAGGATCTCATTTCCACTGTCCGAGTTCGCTCGACCTAGTAGTAGTAGTAGAATCGGGAAGCCTGGAAGGATCTCATTTCCACTGTTCGAGTTCGCTTGACCTAGTAGTAGTTGGAGAATCGGGAATCCTGGAAGGATCTCATTTCAACTGTCCGAGTTCGCTCGACCTAGTAGTAGTAGTAGAATCGGGAAGCCTGGAAGGATCTCATTTCAACTGTCAGAGTTCGCTCGACCTAGTAGTAGTAGTAGTAGAATCGGGAAGCCTGGAAGGATCTCATTTCCACTGTCCGAGTTCGCTCGACCTAGTAGTAGTAGTAGAATCGGGAAGCCTGGAAGGATCTCATTTCCACTGTCCGAGTTCGCTCGACCTAGTAGTAGTAGTAGAATTGGGAAGCCTGGAAGGATCTCATTTCCACTGTACGAGTTTGCTCGACCTAGTAGTAGTAGTAGAATCGGGAAGCCTGGAAGGATCTCATTTCCACTGTCCGAGTTCGCTAGACCTAGTAGTAGTAGTAGAATCGGGAAGCCTGGAAGGATCTCATTTCCAGTGTCCGAGTTTGCTCGACCTAGTAGTAGTAGTAGAATTGGGAAGCCTGGAAGGATCTCATTTCCACTCTACGAGTTTGCTCGACCTAGTAGTAGTAGTAGAATCGGGAAGCCTGGAAGGATCTCATTTCCAGTGTCCGAGTTCGCTAGACCTAGTAGTAGTAGTAGAATCGGGAAGCCTGGAAGGATCTCATTTCCAGTGTCCGAGTTCGCTAGACCTAGTAGTAGTAGTAGAATCGGGAAGCCTGGAAGGATCTCATTTCCACTGTCCGAGTTCGCTAGACCTAGTAGTAGTAGTAGAATCGGGAAGCCTGGAAGGATCTCATTTCCAGTGTCCGAGTTTGCTCGACCTAGTAGTAGTAGTAGAATCGGGAAGCCTGAAAGGATCTCATTTCCACTGTCCGAGTTCGCTCGACCTAGTAGTAGTAGTAGAATTGGGAAGTCTGGAAGGATCTCATTTCCACTGTCCGAGTTCGCTTGACCTAGTAGTAGTAGTAGAATCGGGAAGCCTGGAAGGATCTCATTTCCACTGTCCGAGTTTGCTCGACCTAGTAGTAGTTGGAGAATCGGGAAGCCTGGAAGGATCTCATTTCCACTGTCCGAGTTCGCTCGACCTAGTAGTAGGAGTAGAATCGGGAAGCCTGGAAGGATCTCATTTCCACTGTCCGAGTTTGCTCGACCTAGTAGTAGTAGTAGAATCGGGAAGCCTGGAAGGATCTCATTTCCACTGTTTGAGTTCGCTCGACCTAGTAGTAGTAGTAGAATCGGAAAGCCTGGAAGGATCTCATTTCCACTGTCCGAGTTCGCTCGACCTAGTAGTAGTTGGAGAATCGGGAAGCCTGGAAGGATCTCATTTTCACTGTCCGAGTTCGCTAGACCTAGTAGTAGTAGTAGAATCGGGAAGCCTGGAAGGATCTCATTTCCAGTGTCCGAGTTTGCTCGACCTAGTAGTAGTAGTAGAATCGGGAAGCCTGAAAGGATCTCATTTCCACTGTCCGAGTTCGCTCGACCTAGTAGTAGTAGTAGAATTGGGAAGCCTGGAAGGATCTCATTTCCACTGTATGAGTTTGCTCGACCTAGTAGTAGTAGTAGAATTGGGAAGCCTGGAAGGATCTCATTTCCACTGTCCGAGTTCGCTCGACCTAGTAGTAGTAGTAGAATCGGGAAGCCTGGAAGGATCTCATTTCCACTGTCCGAGTTTGCTCGACCTAGTAGTAGTTGGAGAATCGGGAAGCCTGGAAGGATCTCATTTCCACTGTCCGAGTTCGCTCGACCTAGTAGTAGTAGTAGAATCGGGAAGCCTGGAAGGATCTCATTTCCACTGTTTGAGTTCGCTCGACCTAGTAGTAGTAGTAGAATCGGGAAGCCTGGAAGGATCTCATTTCCACTGACGCTCGACCTAGTAGTAGTTGGAGAATCGAGAAGCCTGGAAGGATCTCATTTCCACTGTCCGAGTTTGCTCGACCTAGTAGTAGTTGGAGAATCGGGAAGCCTGGAAGGATCTCATTTCCACTGTCCGAGTTCGCTCGACCTAGTAGTAGTAGTAGAATCGGGAAGCCTGGAAGGATCTCATTTCCACTGTCCGAGTTTGCTCGACCTAGTAGTAGTTGGAGAATCGGGAAGCCTGGAAGGATCTCATTTCCACTGTCCGAGTTCGCTCGACCTAGTAGTAGTAGTAGAATCGGGAAGCCTGGAAGGATCTCATTTCCACTGTCCGAGTTCGCTCGACCTAGTAGTAGTAGTAGAATCGGGAAGCCTGGAAGGATCTCATTTCCACTGTCCGAGTTCGCTCGACCTAGTAGTAGTAGTAGAATCGGGAAGCCTGGAAGGATCTCATTTCCACTGTCCGAGTTCGCTCGACCTAGTAGTAGTAGTAGAATTGGGAAGCCTGGAAGGATCTCATTTCCACTGTCCGAGTTCGCTCGACCTAGTAGTAGTAGTAGAATCGGGAAGCCTGGAAGGATCTCATTTCCACTGTCCGAGTTCGCTCGACCTAGTAGTAGTAGTAGAATCGGGAAGCCTGGAAGGATCTCATTTCCACTGTCCGAGTTCGCTCGACCTAGTAGTAGTAGTAGAATCGGGAAGCCTGGAAGGATCTCATTTCCACTGTCCGAGTTCGCTCGACCTAGTAGTAGTAGTAGAATCGGGAAGCCTGGAAGGATCTCATTTCCACTGTCCGAGTTCGCTCGACCTAGTAGTAGTAGTAGAATTGGGAAGCCTGGAAGGATCTCATTTTCACTGTTCGAGTTCGTTCGACCTAGTAGTAGTTGGAGAATCGGGAAGCTTCAAAGGATCTCATTTCCACTGTCCGAGTTCGCTCGACCTAGTAGTAGTTGGAGAATCGGGAAGCTTCAAAGGATCTCATTTCCACTGTCCGAGTTCGCTCGACCTAGTAGTAGTTGGAGAATCGGGAAGCCTGGAAGGATCTCATTTCCACTGTCCGAGTTCGCTCGACCTAGTAGTAGTAGTAGAATCGGGAAGCCTGGAAGGATCTCATTTCCACTGTCCGAGTTCGCTCGACCTAGTAGTAGTTGGAGAATCGGGAAGCCTGGAAGGATCTCATTTCCACTGTCCGAGTTCGCTCGACCTAGTAGTAGTAGTAGAATCGGGAAGCCTGGAAGGATCTCATTTCCACTGTCCGAGTTCGCTCGACCTAGTAGTAGTAGTATTAAAATTACATTTTAACAAATTTTTCTCAATTTCTCGTTAATCCATTATTTAATAATTAGATAATTAAAAACGAATGTTTAAATTATTATCGATAAGTTTATGTTTCTGAGTTTATAATTTTATATAATCGCGTTTTAGAATGATTATTAAGGAAGTCAATGAAACTTTCAAGTTTATTGCTGAAACTAAGAACTCTCTTATCGGTACTATGGAAATCAACATGACCTCAATAGAAGTCTTATCGGAACGTCTTCAGTCATTTACAGTGAGTAGACACTTTTACTCGTAGTTATGGCAACTATTAGAAGAACTATAATTTGGGGTTATATAATGTGTTAGTTACATAATGAAAGAATTTATGAGAGAGTTTACATAACCAATGGGATTACTGAAAAACTGGGGATCAATTTTAGATAACAAATTCCAGTACCGGTAAGTAATTATTATAATCCCGTCTATAAATCCCACGCGAAGCTACATTAATAATTTAAATAAGATAGTGTTTAAAATAATTAGGCCTGTAATAATTTATGAATAAAGCAGAACTGGAAGCAGAGAGCAGCTACTGCATTAGTGTAGCAGAGAGCAGCTACTGCATTAGTGTAGCAGAGAGCAGCTACTGCATTAGTGTAGCAGAGAGCAGCTACTGCATTAGTGTAGCAGAGAGCAGCTACTGCATTAGTGTAGCAGAGAGCAGCTACTGCATTAGTGTAGCAGAGAGCAGCTACTGCATTAGTGTAGCAGAGAGCAGCTACTGCATTAGTGTAGCAGAGAGCAGCTACTGCATTAGTGTAGCAGAGAGCAGCTACTGCATTAGTGTAGCAGAGAGCAGCTACTGCATTAGTGTAGCAGAGAGCAGCTACTGCATTAGTGAAGCAGAGAGCAGCTACTGCATTAGTGTAGCAGAGAGCAGCTACTGCATTAGTGTAGCAGAGAGCAGCTACTGCATTGGTGTAGCAGAGAGCAGCTACTGCATTAGTGTAGCAGAGAGCAGCTACTGCATTAGTGTAGCAGAGAGCAGCTACTGCATTAGTGTAGCAGAGAGCAGCTACTGCATTAGTGTAGCAGAGAGCAGCTACTGCATTAGTGTAGCAGAGAGCAGCTACTGCATTAGTGTAGCAGAGAGCAGCTACTGCATTAGTGTAGCAGAGAGCAGCTACTGCATTAGTGTAGCAGAGAGCAGCTACTGCATTAGTGTAGCAGAGAGCAGCTACTGCATTAGTGTAGCAGAGAGCAGCTACTGCATTAGTGAAGCAGAGAGCAGCTACTGCATTAGTGTAGCAGAGAGCAGCTACTGCATTAGTGTAGCAGAGAGCAGCTACTGCATTAGTGTAGCAGAGAGCAGCTACTGCATTAGTGTAGCAGAGAGCAGCTACTGCATTAGTGTAGCAGAGAGCAGCTACTGCATTAGTGTAGCAGAGAGCAGCTACTGCATTAGTGAAGCAGAGAGCAGCTACTGCATTAGTGTAGCAGAGAGCAGCTACTGCATTAGTGTAGCAGAGAGCAGCTACTGCATTAGTGTAGCAGAGAGCAGCTACTGCATTAGTGTAGCAGAGAGCAGCTACTGCATTAGTGTAGCAGAGAGCAGCTACTGCATTAGTGTAGCAGAGAGCAGCTACTGCATTAGTGTAGCAGAGAGCAGCTACTGCATTAGTGTAGCAGAGAGCAGCTACTGCATTAGTGTAGCAGAGAGCAGCTACTGAATTAGTGTAGCAGAGAGCAGCTACTGCATTAGTGTAGCAGAGAGCAGCTACTGCATTAGTGTAGCAGAGAGCAGCTACTGCATTAGTGTAGCAGAGAGCAGCTACTGCATTAGTGAAGCAGAGAGCAGCTACTGCATTAGTGTAGCAGAGAGCAGCTACTGCATTAGTGTAGCAGAGAGCAGCTACTGCATTAGTGTAGCAGAGAGCAGCTACTGCATTAGTGTAGCAGAGAGCAGCTACTGCATTAGTGTAGCAGAGAGCAGCTACTGCATTAGTGTAGCAGAGAGCAGCTACTGCATTAGTGTAGCAGAGAGCAGCTACTGCATTAGTGTAGCAGAGAGCAGCTACTGCATTAGTGTAGCAGAGAGCAGCTACTGCATTAGTGTAGCAGAGAGCAGCTACTGCATTAGTGTAGCAGAGAGCAGCTACTGCATTAGTGTAGCAGAGAGCAGCTACTGCATTAGTGTAGCAGAGAGCAGCTACTGCATTAGTGTAGCAGAGAGCAGCTACTGCATTAGTGTAGCAGAGAGCAGCTACTGCATTAGTGTAGCAGAGAGCAGCTACTGCATTAGTGTAGCAGAGAGCAGCTACTGCATTAGTGTGTGAACCTGTAGATCTTGTTCGCGGTATTTCATCTTTTCATAACGCGAGTTGAATATTTTTCGGATTTATTTATAATGAATATTCCAATATCAGTACTAAGTGCAGGAACATGGTACTTGGGTATATTCAATGGACTGGGGCGATCTACGGGCGAATATTGGGGCGACTTACGGGGCACGGGACTCATATCAGATATTTAAGGGCCATCTGGTGACATCCAATAATCACTGAACCTCTGGTGACATCCAATAATCACTGAACCTCTGGTACTATAGATAGTGACATCCAATAATCACTGAGTGACATCCAATAATCACTGAACCTCTGGTACTATAGGTAGTGACATCAAATAATCACTGAACCTCTGGTACTATAGATAGTGACATCCAATAATCACTGAACCTATGGTATTATAGATAGTGACATCCAATAATCACTGAGTGACATCCAATAATCACTGAACCTCTGCTGGTGACATCCAATAATCACTAAACATCTGGTACTATAGATAGTGACATCAAATAATCACTGAACCTCTGGTACTATAGATAGTGACATCCAATAATCACTGAACCTCTGGTACTATAGATAGTGACATCCAATAATCACTGAACCTCTGGTACTATAGGTAGTGACATCCAATAATCACTGAACCTCTGGTACTATAGATAGTGACATCCAATAATCACTGAACCTCTGGTACTATAGATAGTGACATCCAATAATCACTGAGTGACATCCAATAATCACTGAACCTCTGGTACTATAGGTAGTGACATCAAATAATCACTGAACCTCTGGTACTATTTCACTTGAATATTATTACACTCTATGTATTTATGTCCAAAACATTTATGAGTTTGGTTTATATAAGTTTAGTACAATAAAATCGGTGTCAATCATTTTAATAATGATAAATCTAATAATAGTTATTTAACTTATGCAGTTTTGTTTATTTAGTACCTGTGGTACAAAATTACAAGCAAATAGTGCTAACAGCGGTACAACAGCTGTACAGCATACAGATCTGTTGTCGTTATTCCCGACACCATGGGGAAAAACGCCGATGCTGGAGGCGGAATTTTCAGACCACGGGATTCCGGCCAGTCACCGGATATTGGGAGTGGAGAAGGAGACCTTTCTTAGATGCAAGATTGCAGTTGAAAAAAAGTTGCATTGGTTGGAAATAATCTTTAATGTAACTAAACTCTGAATGAATCCTGATTGAGAATAATTTGGGCTTCCCCACGCCAATATACACCAAATATTTACAATAATATACGAACATATAAATTCCTACAGTACATTAATTAATTACCCACTGTTCACTTTTAGATTTTAACCTAACTAATGATCCCCATTTCCCTCGGTCCTAGCCCCGGTGCCGTAGTGTCGGTGTCGGTCGACCCTGTTGCGTGTCCGTCCCACCCTTCCCGAACCCCAAAGGGATCGGTCATCAGGAAAGCAGTACGGCTTGGCTAAGGGTCGGTCAAGTCGGTAGACCCGGTTGCGTGTCCGTCCCACCCTTCCCAAACCCCGAAGGGATCGGTCATCAGAAAAGCTGTACGGCTTGGCTAGGGGTCTGTCGGTTCATCGCAGGGTCCCAACCACCTAGGCTTTCCGAATCCTTTTCAGGCTCGAAGTCGCTTCGGTAGCCGAGAAGCTGCTCTGAATAGTCGGTAGGCCAGTAGAGTCCAGTCCTTTGTCTTTCGACCCAGTTGCGTGTCCGTCCCACCCTTCCCGAACCCCGAAGGGATCGGTCATCAGGAAAGTGGTACGGCTTGGCAAGGGGTCTGTCAGCCCGTTGTGAGTCCCAACTGTCGGTAGATTTCCGAATCCTTTTCAGGCTCGTAATAACGCTGGTCGTGGAATCCACTCCAGGAAGGCAGTCCTCGTCGAACCCTCGATCCGTCGCAAGTCCCCGGCGTAGTCAGCAAGCTTTCCAAATCCCTTTCAGGCTCGTAATAACTGCCAGTGACCGGGGACCGCTAAGGATCTGTCTGTCGGTTCCCGTCGCAAATTCCTGACGCAATCAGCAGACTTTCCGATGTCCTTTTCAGGCTCGTAATAACTGCTGTTGGCCAGGAACCGCTAAGGGCAGTCCTTGTCCCTAGGCCTAGCGAGTTACCAAATCCACCTCTACAGGCAGCAGGAAGTTGGCTAGGCCTAATTAGTATCAGGCAAACCTGAGTACTACTTGATTTTACCTCCCACCCTTAGAGGTTCAGTGATTATTGGATGTCACTATCTATAGTACCAGAGGTTCAGTGATTATTGGATGTCACTATCTATAGTACCAGAGGTTCAGTGATTATTGGATGTCACTATCTATAGTACCAGAGGTTCAGTGATTATTGGATGTCACTATCTATAGTACCAGAGGTTCAGTGATTATTGGATGTCACTATCTATAGTACCAGATGTTTAGTGATTATTGGATGTCACCAGAGGTTCAGTGATTATTGGATGTCACTATCTATAGTACCAGAGGTTCAGTGATTATTGGATGTCACTATCTATAGTACCAGAGGTTCAGTGATTATTGGATGTCACTACCTATAGTACCAGAGGTTCAGTGATTAATGGATGTCACTATCTATAGTACCAGATGTTTAGTGATTATTGGATGTCACTATCTATAGTACCAGAGGTTCAGTGATTATTTGATGTCACTACCTATAGTACCAGAGGTTCAGTGATTATTGGATGTCACTCAGTGATTATTGGATGTCGCTATCTATAGTACCAGGGGTTCAGTGATTATTGGATGTCACTATCTATAGTACCAGAGGTTCAGTGATTATTGGATGTCACTATCTATAGTACCAGAGGTTCAGTGATTATTGGATGTCACTATCTATAGTACCAGAGGTTCAGTTCAGTGATTATTTGATGTCACTACCTATAGTACCAGAGGTTCAGTGATTATTGGATGTCACTCAGTGATTATTGGATGTCACTATCTATAGTACCAGGGGTTCAGTGATTATTGGATGTCACTATCTATAGTACCAGAGGTTCAGTGATTATTGGATGTCACTATCTATAGTACCAGAGGTTCAGTGATTATTGGATGTCACTATCTATAGTACCAGAGGTTCAGTGATTATTGGATGTCACTATCTATAGTACCAGGGGTTCAGTGATTATTGGATGTCACTATCTATAGTACCAGAGGTTCAGTGATTATTGGATGTCACTCAGTGATTATTGGATGTCACTATCTATAGTACCAGAGGTTCAGTGATTATTTGATGTCACTATCTATAGTACCAGAGGTTCAGTGATTATTGGATGTCACTCAGTGATTATTGGATGTCACTCAGTGATTATTGGATGTCACTATCTATAGTACCAGAGGTTCAGTGATTATTGGATGTCACTCAGTGATTATTGGATGTCACTCAGTGATTATTGGATGTCACTCAGTGATTATTGGATGTCACTATCTATAGTACCAGAGGTTCAGTGATTATTGGATGTCACTCAGTGATTATTGGATGTCACTACCTATAGTACCAGAGGTTCAGTGATTATTGGATGTCACTATCTATAGTACCAGAGGTTCAGTGATTATTGGATGTCACTATCTATAGTACCAGAGGTTCAGTGATTATTGGATGTCACTATCTATAGTACCAGAGGTTCAGTGATTATTGGATGTCACTATCTATAGTACCAGATGTTTAGTGATTATTGGATGTCACCAGAGGTTCAGTGATTATTGGATGTCACTATCTATAGTACCAGAGGTTCAGTGATTATTGGATGTCACTATCTATAGTACCAGGGGTTCAGTGATTATTGGATGTCACTATCTATAGTACCAGAGGTTCAGTGATTATTGGATGTCACTATCTATAGTACCAGAGGTTCAGTGATTAATGGATGTCACTATCTATAGTACCAGAGGTTCAGTGATTATTGGATGTCACCAGAGGTTCAGTGATTGCCTACAGTTAATTTATTTAGCTAATAATTAATAGATTTTCCGAATATTTTATCTCAGGGGTCAATAAAAGACTCCCCTGTTGGGGATTTCCTGGAGTCACAGTTAGATGGCGCTGTAAATTTGGATGATATTGCGGGAAGTTTCGGAGACTTGAAAGGCTCGCAGATGTTCGGCCAAGTCAAAGATATTGTCGATGTTTTGGTACAAGCGTTGGATTGCGTTAACTTAGACCGGTTGGTAGTTAGTTAGGTCAGGGTCCTAGGGTTGGTAAACAAGTTATCTATATCACATTTTACCAAATCCAGTGTCTAAATTTATTCCCCTTCCAAGTCATCATTCAAATATTTAACATCAATTTCCACTTCTTAAGTTTTCGATTTGTATCTTTTTATAGATTCCAAGGGCTTCCCTCTGAGAAAGATATGGAAATAGAAAGCAAAATATTGAGGAAAAATAAACAGCTGTTAGGAGGTGAGTAAACATGTTAGTAGGAGAGTACACAGCTGTTAGTAGGAGAGTACACAGCTGTTAGTAGGAGAGTAAACATGTTATTAGGAGAGTAAACAGCTGTTAGTAGAGGACTATACAGCTGTTAGTAGGGGAGTAAACAGCTGTTAAGAGGTAAGTAAACAGCTGTTAGGAGGTAAGTAAACAGCTGTTAGGAGATAAGTAAACAGTCGTTAGGGGGTAAGTAAACAGCTGTTAGGGGGTAAGTAAACAGCTGTTAGGAGGTAAGCAAACAGCTGTTACGAGGTAAGTACACAGCTGTTAGGAGGTAAGTAAACAGCTGTTAGGAGGTAAGTAAACAGCTGTTAGGAGATAAGTACACAGCTGTTAGGAGGTAAGTACACAGCTGTTAGGAGGTAAGTAAACAGCTGTTAGGGGGTGAGTAAACATATGTTAGGATGTGAGTAAACAGCTGTTAGGGGGTGAGTAAACAGCTGTTAGGGGGTGAGTAAACAGCTGTTAGGGGGTGAGTAAACAGCTGTTAGGGGGTGAGTAAACATATGTTAGGAGGTGAGTAAACAGCTGTTAGGGGGTGAGTAAACAGCTGTTAGGGGGTGAGTAAACAGCTGTTAGGGGATGAGTAAACATATGTTAGGATGTGAGTAAACAGCTGTTAGGGGGTGAGTAAACAGCTGTTAGGGGGTGAGTAAACAGCTGTTAGGGGGTGAGTAAACAGCTGTTAGGGGGTGAGTAAACAGCTGTTAGGGGGTGAGTAAACATATGTTAGGAGGTGAGTAAACAGCTGTTAGGGGGTGAGTAAACAGCTGTTAGGGGGTGAGTAAACAGCTGTTAGGGGATGAGTAAACATATGTTAGGATGTGAGTAAACAGCTGTTAGGGGGTGAGTAAACAGCTGTTAGGGGGTGAGTAAACAGCTGTTAGGGGGTGAGTAAACAGCTGTTAGGGGGTGAGTAAACAGCTGTTAGGGGGTGAGTAAACATATGTTAGGAGGTGAGTAAACAGCTGTTAGGGGTGAGTAAACATATGTTAGGATGTGAGTAAACAGCTGTTAGGGGGTGTGTAAACAGCTGTTAGGGGGTGAGTAAACATATGTTAGGAGGTGAGTAAACAGCTGTTAGGGGGTGAGTAAACATATGTTAGGATGTGAGTAAACAGCTGTTAGGGGTTGAGTAAACAGCTGTTAGGGGGTGAGTAAACATATGTTAGGAGGTGAGTAAACAGCTGTTAGGGGGTGAGTAAACAGCTGTTAGGGGGTGATTAAACAGCTGTTAGGGGATGAGTAAACATATGTTAGGATGTGAGTAAACAGCTGTTAGGGGGTGAGTAAACAGCTGTTATGGGGTGAGTAAACAGCTGTTAGGGGGTGAGTAAACAGCTGTTAGGGGTGAGTAAACAGCTGTTAGGGGGTGAGTAAACATATGTTAGGAGGTGAGTAAACAGCTGTTAGGGGGTGAGTAAACATATGTTAGGATGTGAGTAAACAGCTGTTAGGGGGTGAGTAAACAGCTGTTAGGGGGTGAGTAAACATATGTTAGGAGGTGAGTAAACAGCTGTTAGGGGGTGAGTAAACATATGTTAGGATGTGAGTAAACAGCTGTTAGGGGGTGAGTAAACAGCTGTTAGGGGGTGAGTAAACATATGTTAGGAGGTGAGTAAACAGCTGTTAGGGGGTGAGTAAACAGCTGTTAGGGGGTGATTAAACAGCTGTTAGGGGATGAGTAAACATATGTTAGGATGTGAGTAAACAGCTGTTAGGGGGTGAGTAAACAGCTGTTATGGGGTGAGTAAACAGCTGTTAGGGGGTGAGTAAACAGCTGTTAGGGGTGAGTAAACAGCTGTTAGGGGGTGAGTAAACATATGTTAGGAGGTGAGTAAACAGCTGTTAGGGGGTGAGTAAACATATGTTAGGATGCGAGTAAACAGCTGTTAGGGGGTGAGTAAACAGCTGTTAGGGGGTGAGTAAACAGCTGTTAGGGGGTGAGTAAACAGGTTAGGGGGTGTGTACTACGACTACTGCTGACCGTGTGCTGCATTATATATATATTTATATTACATATATATTAAGAATGCTGTACCGGAGCGTCGGCAAAATTGCGCCGCCACAACTCCCTATCACCCATGATATTTGCTAGATCATCCGCATCTTCAAGCCCAGTGTCCTTTAAGATGCGTCTCAAGTCCACCATGCTTATTCACTCCATGAGGTTGCCAAAGTACAAGATTATGCACCATCTGGTCCTCACGGCGAAAGCAATGTCCTGCAAAGCGGAGGCGATTTTGTTCTAGTGTCAAGCTTGGGGGAACCAATGAGATACCTCAAATGTTATATAGTGTCTGGTTGGAGATGTGTGCATTGTACTTGACACAATGACACAATTTTAATATTTAAAAAAAATTAAATATAATAACTAATTAGTTTTAATTGAATCGATTATTTTTGTCAAGGAATTGTGTTTCTCAACGGGAATTCAACAGAGTTACCGAAACATATCAAATACAAGATCCGTCTAGACCCTGATCTAACGACCCGAACTGATAGACTAAAACCCATGTAAGTTCAATTAATTATTATTAATTAGTTGAATTAATTAATTTAGTTGAACACATTTGTATGATTTATTAGTTTCATTTAATTTACTTTCAAGATATTCAAATATTTTAAATATATCACGAATATACATTCATTGAAAATAAAAAAAATATTGCTTCTTCTCGAATTTTTTTAAGAACACATTATATTGTTTACATAATTTTCGTTATATAAAGTAGCGTTTTATTTTCAAACAAAGACTTTTTCTATTTATATTACAAAAATATAACTTTTTTACCACTTTCTATAGTTTCCGTTTTTCCTCACTTCGACTTCGTACTAACAGATTATTGATAGATGGTTATTGTCTTAGAACAATTTCATGACGAACATTAACGAGAGAAAGCCGCCCCAATATTAGATTATTACAACAACATATCCATTGGGTAAGAAAGTGGAGGAGAGCCAGCCCGTCTCTTAATTTTTTACTTTATATTACGCGATCAATTTTCACTCATCTCGTCATGAACCCAACATGTATGTAACCTTTTGTTAAATTTGTTGGCTATGCGTTTGCGGTTGTTTGGGCGGAGTGTGGTAGGCCTACACTTTTCACACTTAAATATTTTGGTTGTGAAATGTTACAGGGCATAGCGATCTGAGATATTTCATTTATATTTTATTATGAGAGGAAGAAGAACATACAACGTTATTTACTATGTAACAAAATAATTGTTTTCGGGTTTAACTTGGAAGCCTCCCCAAATAGTTGATATACAATTATATTTAAAATTATTTCCATGGTCATGGTCATTCACCCGTCTTTAGTTAGAAATTTGTTTGCATGAAAGACAGTTTAGTTTAGTTTTTACTGATTTATTATCTCTTATCTGACTGGGGTAATAATAAAGGATAGGATAAATGGAAGCAAAGTGTGACAGTAACAAATATTTCCCCGTCACCCTAGCATGTCTTAAGTATATGATATATCAAAGGGGAAGTTTGGATTCACTGCATAAATGCAGTTCACCAAACTTCCCCCGAATGCACACTGTAACTTCCACCTTCCCCCAAATATCCACTGTTGAATTAATTTGAAGCGATATAATAAGTACAAAATTGTGCGAGTTTTTAATTGTGTGGTCCAATTGTTATTTGATTTCTATTTATTATTTAAAGTGCATTTAATATCACACTGGTTTTTAGAATATTATACTATACAACCTTATGTTTTATTAATTTACCCAATCGAAGCCTCATAAGGGCCGGTTATTTGTACGCATATCCCCTAATGCGCTCAGTAAGGTTCAAACAACATATTAATATGAAAATAAAGTATCTGCAAAGAAAATAACCCAATACTATATAATTTGACCTTATTAAAAAATTTGCACTTTTGCACACTTATTTGTACAAATGCACTTTAGCAGATCGTAATGGTGGCTCTTATTTAACAAACTTATGTTTATCCTCTACCGATCTAAGATGGTGTATGATCAAGTGTCAGTCGCTAAAAGTGTCAAAAATCCAATTTAATAAATCTGGATTTGCGATTTTGGACCATATTCATGGACATTTTAAGTCACTTTATAGACATTAAAAGTTAAACAAATGTTACGATTATAGTTAGAAATCATTCCAAACTACATTTTAACCCAAATAATAACATTCTACGATGAATAGAACTGGAAATAATAGTGTTTGAAATATCGAAAAAATGTTCACTATTTAAGTGCATTTTGCACTAAGTGCACATAAGTCTTTTCCCAAGTCTTTTATCCTATTTCACACACTACAATCTATCCTCTATCCAATGAAAAAGATTTCAGATCAAACGGCCCAGTAGAACCGAAGTTATTTATGTTTAAAAATAGTTTATTATGTTTAAAAATAGTCACTCGAAAATTTCAAATTCACTTGGTCACATAGTCTAGTGGATATCAATCACGTTAATGAAACCTAAGTTCGCGGGTTCGAAATCCAATATTGACCTGACCATTCTTAATTTTTTTGCAAAAAAAAATATTTTTATTTTTTCACTAAAATCGCTCTAACTTCGGTTCTGGTGGTCCAAATTCAATAAAATTGGTATATTCTTTGCCGTAATTTTTTTCTTAATCTTTTGAGAAGGGGTTATTTTTGGCCCCAAAAAAATTAAAAAAAAGGGCCAAAATAACGCGATATTTTTCGACCCTTAAAATTCGTAATTTTAATTATATATGTTAAGATAAAAGATAGCGGAGTTAATTTGATACTTTTTACAGGTACTTTTGGCGCAATACGCTAAATTATAATGGAATAGCGATTTGTTAAAAAAAAAAATTTTTCGTCCCTTTTTATAAATATTATATTTCACACGATCGCCTGCCGGTCCAGTTTTATAGTACCTCCGGCGCTGTGATTAACGCTGTTAGATAGATAATTTAACGCACTATACGTCTGTGTAAACAAATCTCCCGTAAGTTAAGTAGTTTTCGAGCTAGACGATTTCCCGCGAAGCAAGTTTGAAGCGCGAAATTATAATTTTGGCCCTCATTTTTTTAATATCATCCTTGGAGCAAAACCGATAGCATATTTGAATTCCCCGTATGGATATTGACTGTATAGAATGTACCTTAACCAACTAAAGTTAAAAATAAAAAATTATTCGATAAAAACTACTTTACAAATTCTGGCCCTTTTTGGCCCCTATTGCCGACATATTTTTTGTACCCCCATTCGATAGGAACGTAGCCCCAATGGTCTTCTACGAGTTTCATAAAAGAATTAGTGGATTCCTACCCGCGTTGTCGAATTAAACATTTCGGAAATAAGTTTTCCAAAAAAGACGGACAAAAACGTACAAATTTACAGCCCCTTTTTCCACCCGAAATTTTAATAAATATCTTACCCCCATTCGATACGAAGGTAGTACCACTCTTCCCCTTTCCAACCGCGTTACTTTCGTCCCCGTACGATTAATATTAGCCGAGTTATAGCGGATCCCGCAAAGTCATTTTGTCCGTTTTTTCAACTTTGACGGACATTTTCGGAAAAAAGGCGTGGTAATCTTTTTTGAAAAAAAAAACGTATTCACTAAGTAATCCCTTCTATCGTATCCCGGCGTCGGCTAAGCAATAACCTAGGGTTTTTTCGAGCCATTGTAGAGCGCCTTTCAAAAAAATTTTAAAATTGTCGAAAAAATGACGGTTTTTTGTCCGCCGTGTCCGTCGAAGGGTTAGATTTAATAATGTTAGAGTTGCTAATATCTTAGAATTCCGAGCCGCTCCCCTGGTGAGAAAATAAAAAAATTTGGTCAGTTCCTTCATCGAAAAGTTCCCCAGAATCCCAAGTTAACCTATATAGTTAGCGATGGCCTGCGGCTTTAGGAGCGGCCGCGGTATTCACCTCCCTCATAGCGGCCGCGGCGGTGTTGCGTCAAATGGAGAAATATTTATCCCACCAAGATCGTACTCCGGAACTCGGCATGACTTCCTGTAAAAATTATTCGTCATTCTCGTAACTCCAAGTCCCATTCGAGTTGAAACAAATAAAATTATTTGTCCACAAACTTATAGCTTGATGGAGGTCCCCAGACACCATAGTCCCCAGATACCATTAGTCCCCAGACGCCATTAGTCCCCAGACACCATAGTCCCCAGATACCATTAGTCTCCAGACACCATAGTCCCCAGACACCATAGTCTTCAGACACCATAGTCCCCGGACACCATAGTCCCCAGGCACCATAGTCCCCAGACACCATAGTCCCCAAACACCATAGTCCCCAGACACCATAGTCCCCAGACACCATAGTCCCCAAACACCATAGTCCCCAGACACCATAGTCCCCAGACGCCATTAGTCACCATAGTCCCCAGACACCATAGTCCCCAGACGCCATTAGTCCCCAGACACCATATTCCCCAGATACCATTAGTCTCCAGACACCATAGTCCCCAAACACCAGAGTCCCCAGATACCATAGTCCCCAGACACCATTCACCCGACACCATAGTCTTCAGACACCATAGTCCCCGGACACCATAGTCCCCGGACACCATAGTCCCCAAACACCATAGTC
>JAUCBJ010002364.1:0-42245 GCA_032718475.1 Nemertoderma westbladi
TACTGGTAAAACGCGTTATTGTTTGTTTAATGACGTCACTAGGTTGTCTGCAACTTATTCCTCACAATAAATAGATGGACAACGCCACCCGCATCGGAAATGCTCGACAATCGCCCAGCTGACATCGAACCATACTACAGCGCGAATCGGGACTACGTAATTCATCCTTACTTCTACCGCAGTGACACAAACCCAGTGATGTCACACGAGTGACGTCACACTAGCCACGCACTGTTCCGTAAGTAAACTGTTTATGCTACTGAAGTTATCGCGGCGTTGGCAAGGCGAGATTTCGGTGGCGGTTTTCGCGCCAGGTAGCCATTCCGGCGTGTTCCTCGACGTGATTAACACGATGCAGCAATGCTACCCGGTAACCCGACAGTTCCTAAGTATTCATCTAGTTTACCCAAGCAATCGGCCCCCAGATAAATTTACTCTTAACGGTCGTAAGTTGGACAGTTGCCACGACATACTACCTTATTTAGAACACTCAGTAGAAGATATTAATTATTCTCTTTCCGGGAAGTTTACCCTAATAATTTATTGAGAAACGTCGCTAAATCATCGATTAAAACGCGATATATTTACTTAGTGGATGTTGATATGTTGCCTAGCAGTGGATTACATACCGATTTTCATAAGTTTCTCGCAAACAACCCTGCAGTTTCTAACAACACAGTGTTTGTAACTCCCGCTTTCGAGTCGCGCACAGAGGATGACCCCCCGTTAAATAAACCGGAGTTATTGAACGCGTGGGACCGTAGCGTAGTGAGGCCTTTTTACGCGGCCGTCTGCGGAAAGTGTCAAGGAGCGACTGGGTTCGAGGAATGGAAGACGTTGGGTTGGAGGGGCGGCTTGGACGTGGGTTATTACGCCCTCTGGCGGGACGCCTGGGAACCTTTCTATATCGGGGTCAACCAGATGTTGCCGTTGTTCGACGAACGCTTCGTTCAGTATGGTTACAACCGGGTCAGTCAGGTGTGCGAGTTGCACGTCGGCGGGTTTAAGTTCGCCGTTCTTGATAACGCGTTCCTCGTTCATCTCGGAATGAAGGAACGCGGCGGGTTCCACCCCGCTAAGGACGCCGAACATAAAAATAATCGATTAATTTATGAAGAATTTAAAGAAAAATTAAAGCTGAAATACCCAGAATCCGATCGGAGATGCTAATCATATTTCGCCGACTATCTATACCTTTAGGCTAAATATTGAATGAAAATGCTTTATTAATCGGTGTATATATAAAGATATTTTTTATTTTTGGTGCTTACAACTTGTTTAACTTTGTATTTGTATGTCGTTTACACCTTGTTATTACCATTTATTTATTAGTGCAATTATTAACAATTATTTTCTCTCATTTAACCGAGAAGAGGTGCAGAATAAATTATTACAAGAATTGTAAGAATTGCAATAATATTATTATAGTATAGTTATATTAAAATAATATTAATAAAATAATATATTTATCTAAAATAATAAACTATTTTCATCTCGAAACATTAACATAATAGTAATAACGCCTAAATATACCCAAAGCAAGCACTATATATATAACAGACACTCTGTTTCTGAAAGGAATTCCTGTTCACCACCATGTGTGATCTCCCACAGTAAACCCTTCCTCTCTGTTTCCCAAGGTACCTCTACCTTAGTTCACAATTATCGATCAGTCGTCACTGATGAAAGCCACGGTCGGGCTAGGCCGCAGCACTTAAAGCACTGTGCTACTACAGCACTGTGCTACTACAGCACTGTGCTAATACAGCACTGTGCTACTACTGCACTGTGCTACTAAAAAGCACTGTGCTACTAAAAAGCACTGTGCTACTAAAAAGCACTGTGCTACTACAGCACTGCGTTACTAAAGCACTGCGCTACTACAGCACTGTGCTACTACAGCACTGTGCTACTAAAGCACTGTGCTACTAAAGCACTGTGCTACTGAAGCACTGTGCTACTAAAGCACTGTGCTACTGAAGCACTGTGCTACTAAAGCACTGTGCTACTAAAGCACTGTGCTACTACAGCACTGTGCTACTACAGCACTGTGCTACTACAGCACTGTGCTACTAAAGCACTGTGCTACTAAAGCACTGTGTTACTGAAGCACTGTGCTACTAAAGCACTGTGCTACTACAGCACTGTGCTACTACAGCACTATGCTACTAAAGCACTGTGCTACTAAAGCACTGTGCTACTGAAGCACTGTGCTACTAAAGCACTGTGCTACTACAACACTGTGCTACTAAAGCACTGTGCTACTAAAGCACTGTGCTACTAAAGCACTGTGCTACTGAAGCACTGTGCTACTAAAGCACTGTGCTACTGAAGCACTGTGCTACTAAAGCACTGCGCTATTACAGCACTGCGCTACTACAGCACTGTGCTACTAAAGCACTGTGCTACTGAAGCACTGTGCTACTAAATCACTGTGCTACTAAAGCACTGTGCTACTGAAGCACTGTGCTACTAAAGCACTGTGCTACTAAAGCACTGTGCTACTAAAGCACTGTGCTACTAAAGCACTGTGCTACCAAAGCACTGTGCTACCAAAGCACTGTGCTACTACAGCACTGTGCTACTAAAGCACTGTGCTACCAAAGCACTGTGCTACCAAAGCACTGTGCTACCAAAGCACTGTGCTACTACAGCACTGTGCTACCAAAGCACTGTGCTACTACAGCACTGTGCTACTACAGCACTGTGCTACTAAAGCACTGTGCTACTAAAGCACTGTGCTACTAAAGCACTGTGCTACTAAAGCACTGTGCTACCAAAGCACTGTGCTACCAAAGCACTGTGCTACTACAGCACTGTGCTACTAAAGCACTGGGCTACTAAAGCACTGTCTGCTACAGCACTGTGCTACTACAGCACTGTGCTACTAAAGCACTGTGCTACTACAGCACTGTGCTACTACAGCACTGTGCTACTAAAGCACTGTGCTACTACAGCACTGTGCTACTAAAGCACTGTGCTACTAAAGCACTGTCTACTACAGCACTGTGCTACTACAGCACTGTGCTACTAAAGCACTACTACTACTACTACTACTAGGATCGGCATGCTGCATTGCAGCTGCATTTTTAAGAATGCTGTGCCGGCTTGTCAACAAAATTGCACCGCCACAACTCCCTATCACCCATGACATTTGCTAGATCATCCGCATCTTTAAGGCCAGTGTCCTTTAAGATGCGTCTCAAGAAAGTCATGGGCTGTCCACCATGCTTATTCACTCCATGAGGCTGCCAAAGTACAAGATTATGCACTGGCTGGTCCTCACGGCGAAAGCAATGTCCTGCAAAGCGGAGGCGATTTTGTTCTAGTGTCAAGCTTGGGGGAACCAATGAGACACCTCCAATGTTATATAGTGTCTGGTTGGAGATGTGTGCATTGTACTTGACACAATGTACCCGGCGTAGCATTCTTGTGAATGTGCCATCCAGAGATTTGGTGTCCTCAGCAGTTAGAGCCCAGCATGGACTCCCGTAGAGGAGTACTGGAACTACTGCTGCTCTAAATAATCGAACCTTAAGTTTCCGATTAATTCTAGGTGACTTCCAAATCCTGGAAAGCCTATTCAAGGCTGCCCATGCCTTTCCCTTACGTATTCGAAGGTCCTCACCTGACTTCCGGATCCATGATCCCAGGTAACAGAAGTCGTCCACATGCTCAAGCATACCATCCTTTGAGCTTATGCTCATCCGATCAGAGACTTGCTGAGGACTTTCAAAGTTAACTGTCAGAATTTTGGTCTTTCTGGAGTTAATAAAAAGACCAACACTAGAAGCAGCATGTTCTAATGAGCTGAGGAGCCGTTGGGCTCCCTCTAATGATTCTGAGAGTACTCCTAAGTCATCAGCAAAGTCTAGATCAGTTAGGTACTTGGCAGGATTTCCTCGACTTCTGGAGCCAGTAGGTGGAGTTATCATCACCCCATCATCATTATGATGATCTAAGGACATGCGTAGAACATAGTCAACCACAATAATGAACAAGAATGGTGCAAGTGTGTCTCCTTGGAGGACGCCCCATAACACTTCAAATACTAGGATCGGCATGCTGCATTGCAGCTGCATTTTTAAGAATGCTGTGCCGGCTTGTCAACAAAATTGCACCGCCACAACTCCCTATCACCCATGACATTTGCTAGATCATCCGCATCTTTAAGGCCAGTGTCCTTTAAGATGCGTCTCAAGAAAGTCATGGGCTGTCCACCATGCTTATTCACTCCATGAGGCTGCCAAAGTACAAGATTATGCACTGGCTGGTCCTCACGGCGAAAGCAATGTCCTGCAAAGCGGAGGCGATTTTGTTCTAGTGTCAAGCTTGGGGGAACCAATGAGACACCTCCAATGTTATATAGTGTCTGGTTGGAGATGTGTGCATTGTACTTGACACAATGAACCCGGCGTAGCATTCTTGTGAATGTGCCATCCAGAGATTTGGTGTCCTCAGCAGTTAGAGCCCAGCATGGACTCCCGTAGAGGAGTACTGGAACTACTGCTGCTCTAAATAATCGGACCTTAAGTTTCCGATTAATTCTCGGTGATTTCCAAATCCTGGAAAGCCTATTCAAGGCTGTCCATGCCTTTCCCTTACGTATTCGAAGGTCCTCACCTGACTTCCGGATCCATGATCCCAGGTAACAGAAGTCGTCCACATGCTCAAGCATACCATCCTTTGAGCTTATGCTCATCCGATCAGAGACTTGCTGAGGACTTTCAAAGTTAACAGTCAGAATTTTGGTCTTTCTGGAGTTAATAAAAAGACCAACACTAGAAGCAGCATGTTCTAATGAGCTGAGGAGCCGTTGGGCTCCCTCTAATGATTCTGAGAGTACTCCTAAGTCATCAGCAAAGTCTAGATCAGTTAGGTACTTGGCAGGATTTCCTCGACTTCTGGAGCCAGTAGGTGGAGTTATCATCACCCCATCATCATTATGATGATCTAAGGACATGCGTAGAACATAGTCAACCACAATAATGAACAAGAATGGTGCAAGTGTGTCTCCTTGGAGGACGCCCCATAACACTTCAAATGGTTCTGTGTCACCGTCAACAGTAGACACAAATGTTGTCGAACCATCGTATACTGATCTGATTGCTGCAATAATTTCATCAGGAATCCCATATAATGAAAGTATGCTGAACATACGTGAGCGAGAGACTGAATCAAATGCCTTGAAGAAGTCAACAAAGATAACAGCCAGATGCCTGTCTTTCTTTTTTGATAATTCTTCAATTATCCTTCTAAGTGCCAAAATGGGCTCCATGGTCCCACGACCTTTACGGAACCCATTCTGATTTCCACGGAGCAGTCTCTCAATGGGATCCCTGATGCGATTTAATAGAATCCTATTGTATAGCTTTGCAGCAATCGAGATCAATGAGATTCCCCGAAAAGAACCATAGAGTGTTAGGTTGCCCTTCTTGGGAACTGGCACCAACTTATTTGTTTTCATTTCTTGTGGGACTCTTGTTGTTCGGTACATGTCTACTATGATGGGATAGATGAGCTTTAAACACTCAGGTATTTTAAAGACCTCAGGGGGAACACCATCTACTCCACTGGCACGATTGGTCTTAATGCTCTTTGCAGCAGCCTTCACTTCTGCAAAGGAGATATCGCCAATGGGAATATCTGGGAGTACAGACTCAGACACTTTTACTTCTATAAAGTTATCAGGCAATACCCTGTCATTATTGAGGAGCTTTTCAAAGTGGGCTTTCCAACCATTGAGGCGATCGGCTGGTGATTCAGCCTTAACCTTGGTGGTTGGTTGGCTTTTCCGCCCAGTAAGCAGATTGATTGATTTCCATGCCTGGGATGATTGCCTGCTGTCGTCAGCATCATTGATGGCATCAACCTGTTGGTTTATTAGCTCCTGTAGATTAACAGAGTACTGCCTGTTCAGGGACCTAGATGCAGCCTTAACTGCATTCTTGGCCGCTGTAGTCTGTTTGAGTCGGGACTCTTTCTGCGCCTTATGAAGGTCATTTCGGCACTTCTGAATTTTGTTGTCAGTCCAGGGGGCCCTTTTCCTGTTTCGAGGGTATACAGGAACTGTTTCTGCAGCTGCTAACTTAACTGCTTCTGTACAACACTTCAAATGGTTCTGTGTCACCGTCAACAGTAGACACAAATGTTGTCGAACCATCGTATACTGATCTGATTGCTGCAATAATTTCAACAGGAATCCCATATAATGAAAGTATGCTGAACATACGTGAGCGAGAGACTGAATCAAAGGCCTTGAAGAAGTCAACAAAGATAACAGCCAGATGCCTGTCTTTCTTTTTTGATAACTCTTCAATTATCCTTCTAAGTGCCAAAATGGGCTCCATGGTCCCACGACCTTTACGGAACCCATTCTGATTTCCACGTAGCAGTCTCTCAATGGGATCCCTGATGCGATTTAATAGAATTCTATTGTATAGTTTTGCAGCAATCGAGATCAATGAGATTCCCCGAAAAGAACCATAGAGTGTTAGGTTGCCCTTCTTGGGAACTGGCACCAACTTATTTGTTTTCATTTCTTGTGGGACTCTTGTTGTACGGTACATGTCTACTATGCATGTACATAGCACTGTGCTACTACAGCACTGTGCTACTACAGCACTGTGCTACTACAGCACTTTGCTACTAAAGCACTGTGCTACTACAGCACTTTGCTACTAAAGCACTGTGCTACTACAGCACTGTGCTACTACAGCACTGTGCTACTAAAGCACTGTGCTACTAAAGCACTGTGCTACTAAAGCACTGTGCTACTAAAGCACTGTGCTACTAAAGCACTCTGCTACTAAAGCACTGTGCTACTAAAGCACTCTGCTACTAAAGCACTGTGCTACTTAAGCACTGTGCTACTACAGCACTGTGCTACTACAGCACTGTGCTACTAAAGCACTGTGCTACTAAAGCACTGTGCTACTAAAGCACTGTGCTACTAAAGCACTGTGCTGCTAAAGCACTGTGCTGCTAAAGCACTGTGCTACTAAAGCACTGTGCTACTAAAGCACTATGCTACTAAAGCACTGTGCTACTAAAGCACTGTGCTACTACAGCATTGTGCTACTAAAGCACTGCGCTACTACAGCATTGTGCTACTACAGCACTGTGCTACTACAGCACTGTGCTACTAAAGCACTGTGCTACTAAAGCACTGTGCTACTAAAGCACTGTGCTACTAAAGCACTGTGCTACTAAAGCACTGTGCTACTAAAGCACTGTGCTACTAAAGCACTGTGCTACTAAAGCACTGTGCTACTAAAGCACTATGCTACTACAGCACTATGCTACTACAGCACTGTGCTACTACAGCACTGTGCTACTACAGCACTGTGCTACTAAAGCACTGTGCTACTAAAGCACTGTGCTACTAAAGCACTGTGCTACTACAGCACTGTGCTACTAAAGCACTGTGCTACTACAGCACTGTGCTACTAAAGCACTGTGCTACTAAAGCACTGTGCTACTACAGCACTGTGCTACTACAGCACTGTGCTACTACAGCACTGTGCTACTACAGCACTGTGCTACTACAGCACTGTGCTACTAAAGCACTGTGCTACTACAGCACTCTACTAAAGCACTGTGCTACTAAAGCACTGTGCTACTAAAGCACTGTGCTACTAAAGCACTGTGCTACTAAAGCACTGTGCTACTAAAGCACTGTGCTACTAAAGCACTGTGCTACTAAAGCACTCTGCTACTACAGCACTGTGCTACTAAAGCACTGTGCTACTACAGCACTGTGCTACTAAAGCACTGTGCTACTACAGCACTGTGCTACTACAGCACTGTGCTACTACAGCACTGTGCTACTACAGCACTGTGCTACTACAGCACTGTGCTACTAAAGCACTGTGCTACTAAAGCACTGTGCTACTACAGCACTGTGCTACTACAGCACTGTGCTACTACAGCACTGTGCTACTACAGCACTGTGCTACTAAAGCACTGTGCTACTACAGCACTGTGCTACTAAAGCACTCTACTAAAGCACTGTGCTACTAAAGCACTGTGCTACTACAGCAATGTGCTACTAAAGCACTGTGCTACTACAGCACTGTGCTACTAAAGCACTGTGCTACTACAGCACTGTGCTACTTAAAGCACTGTGCTACTACAGCACTCTACTAAAGCACTGTGCTACTAAAGCACTGTGCTACTAAAGCACTGTGCTACTAAAGCACTGTGCTACTAAAGCACTGTGCTACTAAAGCACTGTGCTACTAAAGCACTGTGCTACTACTGCACTCTACTAAAGCACGGTGCTACTAAAGCACTGTGCTACTACTGTACAGCACTGTGCTACAAAGCACTCTACTAAAGCACTGTGCTACTAAAGCACTGTGCTACTAAAGCACTGTGCTACTAAAGCATTGTGCTACTAAAGCACTGTGCTAGTAAAGCACTGTGCTACTACTGTACAGCACTGTGCTACTAAAGCACTCTACTAAAGCACTGTGCTACTAAAGCACTGTGCTACTACTGTACAGCACTATGCTACTGTACTACAGCAATTTGCTACTACAGTGATGTCTAGGGATCGAACCAGAACCTCCTGATTGGATGCCCAGGAATGTAACCACTAGACCAACTGCTTGGTCAAAAATTCCGATTATTAAATTATATATATAATAGATATAATAGATGGATAATATGGATAAAATTCCGTCCTAAATTAATATTATTGTAATGTAAATTTATATACAATAAAATGTAGGCCTATAGGTGAATTCTTCACGATTCGTTAGTCGTATTGACATGTAACATTGAAGATTTTTTTTTTTACTTTTTTTTTGTCAGTTTACAACTATAAAATAAATGATTAACTAGAATTTACAATTGATTTCCATTCGACGATTGATTTGAAGGCTCAGGGACTATAGACTTGTATAACGTCCTTGTTGCTAATAGATCTTCTGGGTTCACTACGGAGTCGTCCCCATTGGCAGTAATTAAAGAATACAAACCAATAACACCTCGTTTAAATTGTTGCCATCTCGGGTCGTCACAAGGCACTGTACATTTACATTATACAACTTCGCGTCAACTTTGTTTTCTGTTGTTAAAAAATGTGATTATTATTTACACGTGTGAAACTTTAACATCGGCATGTGGGGTCGGAAATAACCCGAGGAACTGGAATTACTCGAACTAAAGAAGAACGAAAATTATTTCTATAAACGACTTGCAATTTCTTCAAAGTGAGATGGACACAATTTTGTTAAAATTATACACAATATTCTTTAGGCCCGCCTCACACGAACAACTTTTGATACGCAACTGGAATACGGCAAATTGAACCTATCAGCTCCCTGAAACATCCGGACATTAAGTTGAACTGCGGGACTGTATAATGTAAATGCATAAAGTCATACCTATGGTACACGATTTACTATATTCAGTTGGTTTTTCTTTCATAAGTTCGACAAAATCAATAAACTTCCTATAAAATAAAATCTCGGCTACCGATTGAAACCCGTTAACAACTCCAGCGCGGTATCCTTCTAATGCTCCCTCAACATTACCGTTGACTATACCCTAACGCAGCCCTTCGTAATAGGCTGTCTCCTCTAGAAATACAACATCGTTGAATTCATCCATTAGTACAGTAGCATGGAGGCCCATGAGTATCACACAGAAATACATATTAAATTACAACTTTTTAAAAGAAATACATAAAAATTAAAAAAATATAGTAAAATAAATATAATAAAAAAAATTACATATAATCAGACAAAATATAAGTTTTACAAACAATAATGTGAAATTGGGGAGTTAGGGACCGTGGACCACCTCGTAGAGTCCCTCGTTATTGCTGAGTGAGGGGTCCACAGTCCCTATGATGGAGGCCGCATTGCCGACTAGGATGGCGATGGCCAGCCTCTGCATGAGGAAGCGGTGAGATCGGGGCTCCTGGGTGACAGAGTGGAGTCTGGCCCCGATCTCCTTCAGGAACTCGGATGTTTCAGGGCCGGGGCGGCCCAAGGTCTCGTAGGCTACCGGGTGGAAGAGATAGCCCCGGTCCATGAGTTCCTGATATTTGCGGATCTTTAGAGATTCCGCTTCCTCCGCAGTACGGCCTCCCGCGGATAGAGTCTGGGCGAGGTGGCTGGGTGCCAGAGGGTCCGCCACTGTCGCGTCCCACGTGAGGAACCGTCCGCGGCTCCACGGGACCAGGGTGACGCCATCTACTCGCTTCCCATCCCCTCTACACAAGCCTAGAGGCTCGAGCGTAGCGGGGACGCCACAGATGATGAGCGCCCGGCGAACAATGTCATTAACCATTGAGTGGCGCGGAAGTCTGCCGAGGCTCCTAGAGCAGGATAGCCCATGAAGGCCATTCGACAGAACATCCTTGCCACACCGGGCACAGCTGTGGGGCTCGGTTAGCCTGCACCCAAGGCGAGTGCCGACCGAGATCCGGAACTGCGAGTCCGTCAGCTTCAGTCCCAGAGAGCTGACGGGGATGGAGTCAAGCCAGCAGCCTGCGGCGGGGTGGTCCAGGGAGTTCAACCTCGCCACCCCGGATGGTGGGAGGGACTCCCGCAGGGCTGTCAGCCTGGCCTCGTGGACAGGGGCCAGGTAGGCCCACTGCTTGGTGGCCGCGGACGGAAAAGCAGCGGGGGTGGTTGGTGTTGCGGACGGTGGTGGTGGCGTCGTGGGTGGTGGCGTCGTGGGTGGAGGCGGTGATGTCACGGGTGGTAGCGGTGGTGTAGTGGGTGGTGGCGTCGACGTGGGTGGAGGCGGTGGTGTCAGGGCTGGTGGCGGTGGCGTCGTGGGTGGTGGAGGCGGTGGTGTTGCGGATGGTGGCGGTGGCGTCGCGTGTGGTGGCGGTGACGTAAAGGATGGTGGCGCCAGTGGCGGGGGAACGGGGGTCACGACAGGATCGAGAGTCGTTGACCACTCAGCGAGGGCACGGTTGTGGGATGGGGAGGGGGCGTCCACCGGAGACTCAAAGAGGGAGTAGGAGAGACCAGAGCAGGCAGCCGCGGAAGCCAGAAAGGCGGAAGGTGCGAGCTGCACAGCCGAGGTCAGTCCTAGACCCCCGCAACGCGCAGGCAAACAGGATTGCGCCCACGCGGAGTCGTCCAGATGGACGTTGGAGATCTCCTGCAGGGTGCTCCGCTGGATGGAATCGTACTCCTCCAGCAGCCCCGGGAAGTCGAAACACGGAGCCGTTCGGAGGAAGTACGTCAGTCGCGGAATGGTGAAGGAGCACCGCAGGAAGAAGAAGGCGTGATGGGAGTCGAGGAGAGGGAGTCGGGAGACGAGAGTCCGGAGGTGTTATGTATTAACTAATGGACACAGGGCCTAGGGGTACCGTGGTATTACTTATATATATTACATTGGTGCTGGGTCTGGAGTCTGGAGTCTGCACATGTAGTGCAGGAGTACCGTGCTAGTCTGCTAGTTGCTATTGTTATTCAGTCAGTTAGTCCGATTCTATTATTATATATTACATTGCCTATAATATATTATTCATCGGACTTACCATGGCGCAGTAATGGCTGAATTATGGAATATATCCATAATTTTGGAACCTAAAAAACTGTCTGAACGTAGCGGTGTTCTGCGTGACCATTACAACATAAATTGCTGTAGGCCCAGTCGGACTAACTTCAGTACCCGTAGCCTAACTTATAATGGCCCAACCAACGGAAGAGGACACTCTAAACCTCGATCCGGACACCGTCGATGACCTCGGTAGAGCTGAGCTTAAATATCATCTAACGAATGCTGGAATTAATTTCCAGGATAAAACATCTACAAAATCTATTAAACAGCGACTTTGTAAGTTTCTCCTCGAAGATGATGACGCCCTCCCGGGAGATGCGACAGCAACTGGTGTAAATTTGGCGGCATTAATTACACAGCAACAACAGATGACCGCTCACCAACAGCAACAGCAACAGACTATGTTTGCCCAAATGCAGGAGTTACAAATCCGGCAGGAGGAGCAACAACTACGCATACTTGAAGCTTTCCGTGGAAATAATGGCGGGAATCACGTAGATAATCGGCCCAACTATCACCACGAATCGCAAACTACTAAACTCACCGTCCGACCCCCTAATCAACTAGAGGACGATATCGAGTATAAAGAGTTTAAACGCTGGGAGACGACATGGAAAAACTATGCACGAATAACAAATCTCGAAACCAAACCGAGAGGAGATCAACTTGCAACATTTTTTTCTTACTGCTCTCCAGATTTCCTTAACCGTGTTCAATATGCTATGAATATTCCCCAAGATACCGAACGCTCTATGGATGATATTCTAGCTGCGATTAAAACCCATTTGCGCGCACAACAGAACATCACGGTAGATCGGTTTAAACTCGTACGTAAACGTCAACTCGAACGCGAGTCTTTTGACGACTATTATATCCAGTTGTGCGAGATGGCCGACGACGCTACTCTCGAAACAATGTCCAAGGATGACTGGATAATAACCCTTATTATATGCGGAATTCGTAACGACAAAACTCGCCAGGAACTCTTAGCAAAAAAACCAGCTCTATCACGTGATGAAACAGTGGATTTTTGCAGGAACAAAGAACTTGCAATCCTCGATGAGCAGCGACTAAAACAAAAAGTCAATGCCATGTACCCGCGATCGTATCGCAAACATGGAAAGAGCCAGACGCGGAGTCCATCTAGGGGAAATTCCCCTGAATTTAGAGAGTCGAACCAAAAAGTTAGAGAGTGTTACCACTGCGGGGGAATTTATCCTCATGATCCCAACAAACCATGCAGTGCCATAGGACAAAAGTGTAAAAACTGCAACCGAAAAGGTCACTACACTCACAAATGCCGGTTTCCCAAAAAACCTCCCGTTCCGAAAAACACTGGTGCTATCGTTGTAGCTGGCATTGGTGGGACGAGTTCAGATTATCCACGACCAGCGATTGACGTGAAATTCTTCCGGCTGAAAGGTGGACTATTGGGGAGAAAAACTTGCATAGCCGATACTGGGGCGCAAGTAATTGTGGCCGGCTCAAAACTATTAAAATGGTTCAGAATGTCAAAAAATAAACTGCAACCTACAGATATTGAACTCGAGGGGGCCAATGGTTCATCAATGGATTGTCTGGGGCGAATAGAAATAAGACTGAAAATAAACGAGACATATCATACTGACTGGGTTTATATATGCGAATCTATTACAAGTGATATTTATTTATCATTGAAAGCATGTATCGGACTCGGCATTGTCCTTCAGTCGTTCCCTCTTCCATTAAATTCTCTTGGAATTAATTATATTGCATCAACCATACAGAATGTACCTACCCTGAAATCTATTGATGCGACCAAAACTAAACTGTGGGAAGAATTCGCTGATGTGTTCGCCGTACCGGGAGAGTTAAAGGTCATGGTGGGACCCCCAATGCAAATAGAGTTAAAGGATGGAGCGCAACCTTTCTGCGTTTATGCAGCATGTCCAATTCCACTCGCTTTTAGGGAAAAAGCTAGAGCCGAGATTGATGACATGTTAAATAAAGGTATAATCGAATGGGTTGGCGACCGCGCGGTGGAATGGTGCCATCCTATTGTCGATTGCGCTAAGCCAAACAACCCGGGGGAAATCAGAATGACTGTAGACCTTACTAAACTTAACACTCAGGTCAAGCGTACAGTCCACAACACACGATCCCCATTCGACATTGTTTCCGACCGTACCCCAGACGCCCGTTGGTTTACTAAACTAGATGCCAAGTCAGGGTACTGGCAGGTGGACCTGGCGGAGGAGTCGCGTGATTATACGACTTTTTTAACACCATGGGGACGCTACAGATACTGCAGAGCCCCAATGGGTTTTATTTCTACAGGGGACTCATACAGCTACCGTGGGGATATCGCTTTAGAGGGAATTGACAATATAAAAAAGATTGTCGATGACATACTGATAGAGGATTCCTCATTCGATAAACATATTGAATGTGTTCGTTCTGTACTAGAAAGATGTCGCCTGCATGGAATAACCCTCAACCCCCGGAAATGCCAATTCGCGCAAAACGAAATTCAGTTTGCTGGATATATTATATCACATAATAGCATTGAAGCCGACCCAGAAAAGGTCAAGGCGATTTTTGAATTCCCAAAACCTACAAACATCACAGAACTAAGGAGTTTTATGGGACTAACAAACCAGTTAGGTTGTTTTTCCTCCAGCGTTAGCACTGCAGCGGTTCCTTTACGAGAATTATTACGGTCACGGAATCAATTCATTTGGACTCCAAACCATGATGTTTCGTTTAATAATGTAAAGAAAGCATTAACAAGTCCACCGGTACTCACCCCATTTGTGGTTGGAGATGAAACGCGGTTAGAGACTGATGCAAGTAGATTAAATGGCCTCGGATTTAACCTAATGCAGAAACATTGCGATGGCGATTGGAGGCTAGTTATGTGCGGTAGTCGGTTTCTCTCAGATGCCGAATCTCGATATGCGACAATTGAGTTGGAGGCAATAGCGATTAAATTTGCAATAGAGAAGTGCAGGTTATATCTATCTGGAATCGACTTCTTCAGAGTCATTACCGATCACCGGCCACTCATTCCAATATTCAATCAACATACGCTTAACCAAGTCGAGAATTTAAAACTACAGCGCATTAAGGCTGACTTACAGTCAAAATATCAGTTTGTTCTAGAATGGCAAAAGGGAAATAAAAACTGTGTTGCAGATTGCCTAAGTCGAGCGCCAGTTAATGATCCCGAACCTGGAGATGATTTTGATACAATATGCACATTAGCTGCAATATCATCTGAACTTCAACAATCCAGTGGAAGTGACACCATTGCCGATGTATACAACGACCCAGCTATTGAGGAAATTCGATCAGCTGCTCTAGTCGATTCTGATTATAAACAACTCGTCGAGTCAATTTTAAATGGATTTATAAACTTGGAGAAATACTCAGGTTTCGTCCAACAATTCAAGTCAATCCATCACGAGTTATCTGTGGACAATAATCTTGTCCTATTCGGCCCACGTTTGGTAATTCCAAAAAAAAAACGGCAATACGTTCTAGAACGCTTACATTCCTCACACCAGGGAATCGTACGTACAAAGCAGCGGGCACGTTCTACAGTATATTGGCCTGGTATTAACAGTCATATAGTTAATTATATTGGGTGTTGTAACAAATGTCAGGAACACCTACCCAGCCTTCCTAAGGAGACATTGATGTGCGACCCTGTCCCTGAACGACCTTTTCAATGTTGCTCGGCGGATTTATTTGCACTGGCTGGACGTCACTACCTTGTTTATACTGACTTGTTATCCGGCTTCCCAATAGTGGCCCAATGGCGGCAGGACCCGACTGCACAACAACTTACTTTTGTAATGCGGAAATTTTTTGTAGATTTCGGCGTTCCAACTTTTTTAAGGACAGACAGGGGACCACAATTCGCTGCTTCCAGATTTAGAAAATTTCTAGAACGGTGGGGTGTGAGATGGGGTCCCAGTACCCCATATTTCCCATCGAGTAATGGCCACGCTGAGAGCCATGTGAAAATCATTAAAACAATGTTAGTGAAATTAACGGATCAAGATATTAGCTCGGAACCATTCCTGGAAGCTATTCTAGAACTCCGGAATACACCGCGACCTGACGGGCGTTCGCCCAATCAAATCATATTTGGCCATAACTTACGTTCAAGATTACCAGTCCACCATAGCTCTTTCGACGCTAGATGGCGTCAGTCAGCCGATGAGGCCGATTTGAAATATTCCACTTCGCGCGAAAAAATTGTGGAGCATTATAACCTCAATGCTCATGACTTAAAACCTCTACGTATTGGCACCACAGTTCGCGTTCAGGATACAAGGACGAAACTTTGGGACCGCCTTGGAACTATTGTCGGCATCGGCCATAGGCGAGATTATCAACTGAAGTTCCCATCTGGACGTACCACTTGGAGAAACAGACGTTTTATACGACTTTACAACAAACCTATAGATGGGAGTAATGAAACTGCTTGCGATTCGAATTTTATTGATAGTAATTTAGAAACTGAAAGTAAATATCCGAACTCTATGGAAGGTACGAATAACCATACTAGCCCTCGTCAAAGCACCCGAGTTCGAAACCCGATTGTCAGATTTGATGATCGAATATCGGTGTCAAGATTTTAAACTGCTAAAATCTCAAAAATGGGGGAGATGTTATGTATTAATTAATGGACACAGGGCCTAGGGGTACCGTGGTATTACTTATATATATTACATTGGTGCTGGGTCTGGAGTCTGCACATGTAGTGCAGGAGTACCGTGCTAGTCTGCTAGTTGCTATTGTTATTCAGTCAGTTAGTCCGATTCTATTATTATATATTACATTGCCTATAATATATTATTCATCGGACTTACCAGGAGGTCTGCGAGTTTGTTGTCGAGACAGGAGACGATGGCATTGTCTCCTATGGGTGCGCCCAGGATCTTCAGGTCTTCTAGTGGGCGCACCTGAATCCCCTCACAGACCTGGTCGAACCCGCGTTGGATGGATAGACGGGACTCCGGAGATTCCCCCCCCCCCCCCCCCAAGGAAGAAGAGTTCCGACTTGGAGGGGTTGATCCGGAGTCCGCAATGACCTCCCTTGAGGATGACGGATCGGAGGTCGTCTAACACCACCCGGTAGTGGTCAGCGAGATTCCCGTTGTCTAGGTACCAGATGTTAAACCTCGACTGCAGCGACTGGATGAATGGGTTCACCGTGTCGCCGAAAAGCCGGGGTCCATCCGCATCGCCTTGCTGAACTCCTTCCTCAGAGAGGAGTGTATCCTCCCCATGGAGGAGGAAGCTAGGCGCTCCGTACGCCGCCAGCGAGGAGTTGTACACGCTGGGAACACTGGTACACAGTTTCGAGCATGGAATCCCGCCGGATGGAGTTAAATGCGTTGCTGAAGTCAATCTTCAGCAACACACTACCGGGTGGGTTTGGGGAGGAGGAGAGTGCCCTCGCTGCGTGGGCCGCCGCTTCAGCGCCGAGTTTGGTGCCGATCCCGAGCTGGACAGTGCCGTAGGAGGAGGTACGGGGTCCCTGGGCTAGGAAGCTGGAGTACTTACCCACCAATCGCCGCAGAGTGTTGCCAACGGCGATCGGGCGCACCCCACCCTCCGTATTCGTGAACGCGAAGAGATTCGCGCCGTAGAAGGTGGGGCGGATGACGAGGGGAATTTCTCCGGAGGTGGTGGTGTCCAGGAATCCCGCGAGTCATTGTAGAAGACGGGCCGCGGCCTCTCCGTTGGTGGGGGAGATCAGGTCTTTGAGTATTTGGGGCCGCAACCCATCTGGTCCTCCGGCACTGCCGCTCGGGAACGACAGGATAAGTCTGCGGGCGATAGTAGAGGAACAAGGCGTGGCCGTAGCGTTGAGGTCCACTGGAGGTGGGTTGGGACGGCAGTCGTCGGGCCGTGCGGGGTGTTTCTTCCGCAACGCCTCCAGTTGCCAGTGTCTCCGGCGTGGTGGGTGCAAGTGAGTCTGCTGAGGATGCCAACCGGATGGCGCCCTTCACGTCAGAGTCCTCGATCTTTTCGGCTACGGCCATCGCGAGTCACTCCACATCACCACGCTTCTTCGTGGTAGTTGGGGGGGGGGGGGGGGGGGGAGTTAGTCCGCGAAGGGGTCGGCACGGAAGGCGGCCACTCGCGCGTTGATTGTGGCAGCGAGTGACTGAGTGTGGCGCCGACCCCCTCGTTTGGGCGTGGCGAGGCAGTGGTGGCTGACGGTCAGTAGTTTAAGCCACCCCTGGGGCTCGTTGGGCCGCGTGGCTACCTCCCCGAGGATGTCAGCGAGGAGGTCTGCGAAGTTGGTACGCACGGACTTGGGGACGTGGCGCAGCTGCCATTGTTTGCAGTTCCGCAGCCGCGCCAAGACATCCCACTCCCCAAGGGTGGCCCAGTCGAAGGTCGGGGGGCACGGTGGTAGAGGAATAGGGGTGGAAGTAGTGGGTGGAGGTGTAGATGTAGGAGGTGGAGGACGGAGGGATGAAGGGAGTACAGTTCCGGTGGGGGTACGCGAGCCTGGACACCTACCGGCGCGGTCTGTGGACACGGAGTCGCCCGTCGGAGTTTACCGCGATTTCCCGGCGGTACTGTGGGCAGGAGGAGTGCCCAACAATGCTCTGGTTCATCGCGGAGGCGTCCAGGCTGCCGGCCATCGCGCCCTCTGCCCTCTCGCGGGCAGAGGTTGTTGATATAGGTCTGTAGGTAAATAGGCCTAGCACAGCAGTACACAGGTACACATGCTGACGTGCAGTATCAGATGGCTATTACATATTCAGATTCTATATTACATATTACATATATAAAAAAGTTTAATTGATTGACTAATTTAATTTAATTAATAACTTTGATGAGATTGCTCTTAAACTAAGTTGTAACTAGATCTATCTTTTGTTGTGCAAATCACCAAATTATGGAACTTGTGCTGTCTGCACCTAATAATAAAAAATTAATAAAAAAAATGAAAATTAAAAAAAAATAAAAAAAAAATTCATAAAAAAATTCATAAAAACAAATAAAAAAATTCATAAAAAAAAATATAAAAAAAATAAAAAAAAATAAAAACCTCTTGGCTAACAGCACTTCCTCTTGATGCTGAAGGATTTGTACTAAATAAGTCGGACTTTCGAGATGCACTTGCAATGCGCTACAAACTTGCCGATCACTGGCCTCCCAACTACATGTGTTTGCTCAGCATCCTTTACCCCTGACCTGACCATGCCCTTATTTGCAAGAAAGGCGGTTTTATCGCATTGAGGCACAATGAAACGCGCGATATAATTGCCAATCTGCTTAAGGAAGTCTGTGTGGATGTTGGTGTAGAACCTAGTCTGCTACCACTGTCTGGCGAGGTATTAACACCTTCCTCTGGAGTTTCTGGAAATGAAGCTCGTCTTGATGTGTCAGCAACAGTTTTTTGGAGCCGCCACTCCAAGTCATTCTTTGATGTACGGGTATTCTATCCCAATGCTGCAACCTATCTCCCATCCACCATAGACAATAATTTATCAAAGAACCAAGAGGCTCCTGAGAAGCGACGGAAATATAATGATAGGGTACTGAATGTAGAACGTGCATCATTTACTCCTCTCGTTTTTACCTCTAGCGGTGCTGCAGGACCTGAGTGTGGCCGATTTTTAACGCATCTTGCTGGTCGTCTGGCGGAGAAGCGTGATTCCACGTATTCCTCGGTTGCACATTGGTTGCGATGTCGACTTTCCTTCAGCTTACTCCGTACAACTGGGCTTTGCCTTCGAGGTCACCGTAGTCCTCTTTCCTATACCACCGTGCCAGCAGAGGATCCGCGGCTTACTTCCAACCTATGCCCCTCTTTTTTCTAAATGATTTTAAGGGGTGCGGCGATCGAAAGGTGATGAAAAGTTACTGCGACACGATGCCTACGGATAGGAACCGCATAATATACCTCAACAATCTCGCTAATTCGCTGCATCCAAGCAGAACATATCGTAGTGAAGTATACTGTGAGGGTGTCAGACTCTTAAGATGATGAGAAGATATTGTATTTGGAGAACTGGAGAGACACAAAACTAGATACAATTATTATTTTATTTTAATTATTTCTTGTATTAAATAGAAAATATACCTGATTTAAATAAAGATTAAAAAAAAAATAAAAAAATTCATAAAAAAAATATAATGAAAAAAATATAAAAAATTAAATAAAATATAAAAAATATATAAAAAAAATATATAATAAAAAAAAAATTAAAAAAACATTCATAAAAAATAAAAAAAAATCATAAAAAATAAATAAAAAAAAATTAATTTAGCAAAAAAAATCACTTGTAAAAAAAATACTGTTTGTTAGAGTATCAATCCATAGATGTATATCATCTTACAAGCCCATCAGTATCACTTCCAATTCCCCCGTGGCCCATCGATATCAAATTACTTTGACGCTTTTATCTCAGTCGTTCGTGGACGGATTGGGTTGAAACTTTGTAAGATGACTCTGGGCGATGGTGTGCAAGTCAAGAAATCACCGGATTTCCGAAGTTCGATGTCTGTATGTATGTCTGTCTGTTCTTTTTGTCGAATTATTCCGACATTTATAACTCAGTCGTTCTCGGACGGATTTGGTTGAAATTAAAAATTTTTAAACTGTCATATTAGGTCAAACATTATAATGTATAATGAACAACAAAATGATCAACAAACAATAAATTCTAATAATGAATTCAAATAAGAATTATAAGAAATAGAGCACAGTCAAGTTTTCAGATGATTTTTATTAACACTAAGTATTTACTTAAACAGTCGGAATTCCGGTAATCCGTTGGGGTTGTCACTCAATAATTCTTAAGTTTTAGAAGCAAATAAGCGGATTTGAGGTCAGAGACAGAAATGGATTATGGGGATTGATGATCTCACTCAATGGTGATCTTCTGGGGGATGGGGAATTCTGGATTCTTTGTCAGCTCTAACTGGAACACGGCAGTCCTCGCCACCAACAAACAATATTTATTGTTTGTTCTAATATTCTTAAATTATAATAATGAATGTAAGGGCTTTTGCGGACATAACAAGTCATTTTTCCCCGCAATGCGCAGTGTAGGTGCTTTAGCGGACATAATAAGTCATTTTTGCCGCAATGCGCATAATACTCTAAAAGATTGGTGCTCAGATGACGAAATCTGTCAGCTATTTCCTGTAGACGTGGAACCTCCTTGTTCTGCTCAGCCAATCAGAGCGATTTTCACTTTATTTCTGACAGAGGCCTACGGAAAACCGCGCAATGCATTACTGTCTTTGCTTTCCTTTCTGAGCCAGAGAACCGGCTTAGAAATCTTCTGTGCTTCTGTTTTGGAAGTTTCAGACTTTGGCCTAAACATCTGATGGCTTTGATTACAAGAACGTAAATCTATTATCTGACTGCAAATCAACTCGGCACCTACCGACATACTGACTCATTGAACTCTGCATTTATAACTAGTATGTAACACATACTGATTGTTCACCGCATTATTTTACTTCTGTGATTAATTGTTGTTATATGGATATATATTGCTGATATATTTGGATAATACCGATGAATACTCATAAAACCCCCAATCTTCTTGATTACTGAAGGTTAGAGGAACAGGTTACCGGTAGCAACTGCGACTTACATTATAGTGGTTTTTGTGTGAATTAAATGCTATTTCATAATCCCTACAAGTGTCAGTTGCGATCTTCCTTATATATGATAAAATTCAGTGACGGTCGGCAGATCAGTGTGCAGTAGTGTGAAGTAGTGTGACAGATAATAAAGCATCTCCTAAAGAATGCGCTATTTACGAAACTCAGTAGCCATCTAGTTGTGATTAGTATAAGTCATAACTCTGTTTTTATACTTTAAGCGCCACGTCCTAAAGGAACTGTTAATATTTCCCCGAAAGTAAATATATTTGTCAGAGATTATATAGTAACGATCAATCGAATAATACAGTAGGTCTGCACCGCAATAAAACTTCTAAGCACCCGAATCCAGTCTCCCTTAACTGTGGGTGAATGATCGCGCACAGACTGGCTTCGGCGGATGTAACTTCAGTACATTAAATAATTGGTCTAGGCTAAAGTCGATTTATAAACAAGAAGACAACTAAAATTGGCAGGTTAAACTGCTAAAGGTCTAAAAGCGCGAACAATAATAGATTTTTGTTTCTTTATTGCACCGTAGGCAATAAAGTCGAATGTACCGGTCGAACGGTAAGCTGTAGGCCTAACTGCCCAACTACCCGAACCGGTACTTACAGGTACAGCAGTATTATTAGATTTTGATAATTATATACCAGTAGGTCTTGATATTTAATCAGGGATGGCCGCGATTTTTTATTGGGATTTTACTTGTTTCTGTCAGTTTTATTTATCTGAAAGTGTATATTGAGCAGAAGGCGTATAAGCCTGCTCAAATTGTACAAATAATTTGTAGGCTGGATTGTTGTCTGGCTGTTGTTAGGTCTGAAGCGAATGCAGTGTGTGTAGAGTGTATGTCCGATAAAGTGCTAGTTAGGAAGGTGGGGGCATCCAGTGTTGTAAGGTAAATCCCCCCGAAAGAATAAGTCGTACTACTCGGTTAGAATGCCTACTAACTAACCATTTCGGAGTCTGCATATACTGTAGTTTATTTAGGCTTGACAGTAGTCTGCCAGCATTTGGTCTGTATTTTGTTTGTATAGTCTACACGGGTAGCGTAATATTTATTATTCGGAGTCTATGCGAGTATTCGCAACCTACAACCCCCCAAGTTTATTCCTACAGTAATTGTGCTTGTTATACATACCGTTATAGTTAAATTAACCCCGGTACTACATCAGGGCTGCTTGGCGTAGGTAAAGACTGGTGATTTTGTGCTCCGGTCACTCCAGCTGATACCGTGGTTCTTTTGGCTGTTCAAGTATATTTAACTGCTGGTTATTTGTTGTATAAGTACTTGTACCTAATTTAGGGTTTAGCGTACAGTGCTTTCCAAAAGTAATTAGTGTGTAGGCAGTATATTTGTGTTGTAAAGTGGTTAATAGGCACGTTAGCTCTGGTTGGCTGCGGTAATTAACTTCTAGGTAAGGACACTCCGGGTACATAACGTAGTACTTATAGAGCTAAGACTATAAGTCGTCAGACGGCGGTATTTTCTTATCTGGACAATGCAATATACATACTACTGCTTTATTGTTTTCAAATACTGTAGTTCCTGTCAGTTTGTAAGAACCAGAAATTCTAACTCCTTGTTAGGCTGGTTTGTAGATTTCTTGTAAAATTACCCTAAAAATTTGTACGTGTAACTTTTGGTGTTTATTTAGAGATTATAATCTCAAACTGTAATTGTAAGTAATTTGTAGTAATAAGTAACTTAGTAAAGTAGAATTATTCGTTTTAGTGTCTAACAGGTAGCACTCCACTGAGAGCGTCCAGCTTCTGTATAGTGACTCCTTATCTAGAAATAATAACATTTATTTCAAACATTGTCAAAACCCATTGTACGGGTATATATATATATATTATAAATCAACTTAAACAGATTTATAAAATAGTAGGCCTGTTATACATCAATTAGGTCATAATATCAGTTGGACTACTGCTTAATAACAGTAACAAGTAAAAGGGAAGTAACCCTAAAATTCAGAAATTCAGTTATTATAAAATAATTGACATTACCCATATTTACGGTAGGCTTATTATATATATTTATATAAATTTAGGCTGAAATTATATACCGGTATTCTGTGACTAATCCTAGTCTATAATAATACTTATATATATATACTATAAGTGTATACCGGTATTTTAATATATATCATATATCACGTTACATTGAGTAACGGTATCGGTAATTAATCACTAGGCTTATAGTTGATACTGAATTACTAGACCTGCTTTAACTGTCATTATAGTAGTAGGCATTCAACTGTAAGATAAATCATGGCTGACACAAAGCAAACCCTATCGGATAGTCTCCTAGAAAGAACAGTCTGTGACTCAGATAGGAGTATAGAAGATCTGAGACAGAGGTCCAAGTCCTCTCCTACTGTAAGAAAGGTCATCCCTACAGTAGTAGTATCAGACCCTAGGCTAGTAAAGCACCCTAGGTCTATCATAGGCACTTGGGCTCAAGTCAAGCGGGACCAAGAGGCAGCTGTTAAACAGCAGCAGCACCGGAACCGAGAACTTATGTCTCAACGGCCCGATAACTCCAGCAGTTCAGACACTGTAGAGTTGACACCCGAAATCGGAGCAAGGATGGCAGAAGCGGTTTATCCAGATCCACTTCTAATTCTTCCTGGAGCTGTACTCACTAGAGTTTTGATCGCTGTGGAAGAACATCAAATCGATTGGGCGAGAGGTAAGCGATCGACCAAGGACAGTTATGCGGTATACACAATGGAGGAATTAAGGTCTATTGTCAAGACGCAATTGAACTTACCCAGACCCGGACTCCCGTTTAACTTATCGGAAGCTGCCTGGGAGGACTTATACAGGATGGGAGTAGTAAGAGACACTCGAGATCCAGCTGTGTGGAAGAGGTCGGCAGCAGGATATGTCCACGGATTCTTCAGCTCTTTGGAGCGCTTAGAGGAATACCTGTTTCAACAACGTCAAGGACCTCAAGAGCAGGGAGAGCTGCTTTATCAAGTGCGAGAACGAATTTTACGGATCAGACTAATCCTTTTGGCCTTTGAGGAATCTTCGAAGAGAAGCCAAGACACGTTATTGCAAGTGGCCATAAAAACTTGGTTCCAATGGGTGAGTCTTAAAGTCCAGGGAACGACACAATGGAAAGCTCAGCTAACCGAGCGCATGACCCACGGAGAGTCAACAGACGCTACCTTTTCTCAGGTGGAAAGCGAAGCTATATCAGAGAAACTTCAGAAGAAGGATGCTATTGACATCTATCTGTCAGACTATCAACGATTCATAGGTGACAAAGAGCTAAGGAGAAGGCTAGCTGGACTTCACCCTAATAGTGAGGGAGCCAAATTTGTGTTGGACTCGTTAGATGCGGAAATATTAGCCGCTGCGCAGGCTAAATTTGATGAAAGCATCCTCATCGCTATGGAACAGGAAGAACAACTAAAGAAAAAACAGATAGAAGACAGAAAGGCAGCAGCAGCGGCAGCGGCAGAAGCTGAAAGAAAAGTGGCAGCGGCAGCGGCAGAAGCCGAAAGAAAAGCGGCAGAGGCTGAAAGAAAAGCGGCAGCAGCAGAAGCTGAAAGAAAAGCGGCAGAGGCAGTGGTAGAAGCAGAACGGAAGGCATCTGAAGAGACAGCCCAACTAGAGTTGGAAAATCTTCAAGTGAAGCAAGATTACTTAAATAAACAGAGAACAGCTACTCAGATGCAGCTGCTGAGTCGATCTACTCCCAAGAGACAGGGATTTACATCCTCTGATGAAGGCGATACAACAGATCCTGAAGGTAGAGGAAATAAATCTCATTCCAGCGGACGTAGAAGGGCGCTGCACCGGCAGAAATTGCCTAATTTACCCCCAGCTGTCAGAAGGCAACTAGCTAGTGTAGATTTAAGTAATCCTGCGCCTACAGACCAAATTATTAGGGAAGAAAGACTCCCTTCTATAGTAGATGAGCCTGAAATAATTAGGCCTGTTCTCGAAGCCACCCCCTCTGTGATAGAGACCCCTATACTTCCAGAACCTAACTCTAAATTCCCTTTGCACAGTACTAAACTACCTGTGCGCAGTAGAACAGCCCATGAATCAATCCCGGTCCTGGACGCCGAGCAAGACATCAACGATTTGTTGCCCGTCGTCCAGCGTCTACCCGCTACTAGGTTGGCACCTCCCGCTTCGGCGGTAGAGTGGGTGGATGAGGGACGGCGGGAGATGGGTCTCCTGCTCGGGCAGCTGAAGGAACATCATATATGTTCCTCCCAGCAGGTCCGGGAGATGGAAGGGACTGTTCAGCAATTAAAGGGAACAGTAAGAGAGAGTAGGTTAGAGTTGCAAGAAGTGCAGCAGAGTATCGCTTTAGAACGCGATAAATTAGTAAATATACAAATGGGTATACCACCACCCCCTGTAACAATGTGTCAACCTGTTAGGTCTGAAGTATTTCATGCACAAGGTGTGGAGCCTACACGCATCTATACTGCTAGTGAAGTAGAAACTCCTATAGTAAACCCTATTAAGGGTAATTATAAACTTGTTGATAATGATATTCCATATAGACCTGATCATAATCCGAGAAATTTATATACTGATAACTCGATATTAAATAATACGATGGCCCAAGAAAGTTTTACGCGTCAAATGGCTAGAACTGAAGCCCGTCAAGCGGTAAAGGTGGGAGAGATCGTCAAGTTCAATGGAGATGAGATGAAATGGTTACCTTTTAATGAATATTATAAAGATAACATACAGAACTCTGTACTATCTAACGGAGAGAAACTTAGATTCCTCATCGAGTGCTTGGAAGGACCTCCAAAGTTAATGGCGTTAAAGTTTATTGGACATCCAGATGGATTAAGACAAGTTTGGGATACACTAAACATCAGGTATGGTAATAGGACTAACATAGCTAGGTATTTGTATGCGAAATTAGTAGCGCCCCGAAAGTTCCTTAGCAGCGGGATTATAGAGTTTTCCGATGAGATTCAGGAGATCTTCTAGACAACTAAATTGGTTAGGTAAGTCTCAGGAATATCAGAGTTCCATGGTTGTTGGAGCTGTAGCATCTACTTTGCCAAAGGGTGGAGTAGGTACTCGTTGGGACAAAAGAGTTCTCTATATGATGATATGATCTACCATGGCTGATCTCATGTCATTCTTAAATGGAGAGGTAAGATTACAGCTCCTAAAGCAGTCCCGAGAGAAGACACCGGAAAATAAGGTGAGTGAAAAACCCATTTCTAGGAGAAAGGTAACACCAGTGTGTTATACAGACGACGGCAAAAGCCAAACCTCCCACGAGGAGAACAGCGGGAAAGACACCGAAAGATCTTATTATGTAAACAAAATACGGAAAGACGTAAGTAAATCTAAGTCTCGAACCAGTGACAGGAGAGAACAGGTAACAACAACTCCTCCTACGTCTCCTAAGAGAATTCATGTAAGAAAGCCCGAGGAAAGAACAAGTGTGCACAACACCACACAGGTTAAAGTAAGTAACATCAAACCCAAATGTGCATTGTGCGACGGGCCCCATCGCTTGAGTGGATGTGATGAATTCTTGAAGAAATCCCTAAAGGATAGACGTGATGTCATGTGGGATAAGCGGTTGTGTTATAATTGTCTCAGACAAGGACACCAACGGCGGACCTGTTACTCAGACGCGAGGTGTGCTAAGTGCGGCGCGAAACATCATATCTTGCTGCACACAGAATTTGAAAGAACCCGCATGAGTCAGGTAAGTGAGCCCAAACTACATGTCCAATTCAGTGATGTGAACGGACACTGACCACAGCTCTGAGATGGAAGGATTTTACACGGACGAATTCTCCGACGAAAACGAATCCTGTTATATGATAAACACCGCGGTGTATCGAGCGCTTACGTATGAGACTGAAACCGATAACGAAGTGCAACTGACTATTCCGGACCGACCACCATCTTGGAAAGCGCCAACTTCCAACGTTGGAATCCAGGAATTCCCAGTGGTGCAGCTGAGAGTCCACGGGCTAGGTAAGGGTTTTATAGTAAACGCCCTCCTTGACTCCGGCAGCACAGGTACATTCATCGACAAAGAACTAGCCGAAGACATCTTTGCTGGACAACCCAAGTTCCGAACTAAGTTGAACCTTTCAGGAATTATGCAGGTTTGGAAATCCACAGTAGCTACAGATTATTATGTAGGCGCGTTATCCACTCCCCAGGACGAACTAGGAGAACATAGCATAAGGTCAGTAAAAATGGTGGCGATAAAGAACTTTGCTACCAGCCAAGTGGAACCTTACAACTGGGATGAAGACCATTTTACCCAGCAGCATGATATCCCTAGATTCAACACCGACTACCCAGGGGTACAGATACTGATCGGCCAAAATGCGCACGAGGCGCTAGAGACATTAGAAAAACAGCCTGCTCGACCGCAACCATTGCAAACATACGCGGGAAGAACGAGAGTAGGTTGGTACTTCACTGGACCTTCCCGTAGGACACTGATGGAAAGACTTCCTCAAGAGAGGATACATCAAGTGAGTGAATGGGAAGAAGAAATTAGTGAAGGAGAAACCACAACTGAGGGAACACCATACTCCTCAGATAATGACAATATTAACCAATTATTCGACGAGGAAAATACAATCGACCTCCTCACCGAAAATGAAACTTGGCGAAACCAAGTAAACCTGTGCCACCTCATCAATCATGGCGGACAATTCAACTACAACAACGAATTAAACGAGGTGATAGATCGATACAACAATAAGATTGGCGATGAACACGCCGTACGATTCTTTACTCAAGAAGCAGTAGAGCCTAATTCCTACGACAAGGCCCTGTCCGTCGAGGAAGAGAGACCAAGCAGATTCAGGAAACGACTACCCGTTTTCTTAAAGATCAAGGTCGCTATGAGATTGGTCTTCCGTTCCGACGGCGAGAACCCAACTTTATAAATAACCGACCCTTAGCGGAGAAGAGAATCTCGCAACTACATCGGCGTCTTACGGCCAATGTCTCAGCCAGAGAAATGTATAAGACCCAGCTGAAAAAATTTATCGATAAGGGATACGCGGAGCGAGTACCAGAAGAAACACCCATCACAGAGAGAACATATTATCTAACACATCATTACGTTCCCAAACCCGGTAAACCCAACGAAGTCCGGGTAGTGTTCGACGGCTCCGCCCTTTACATGGGCCAATCCCTGAACTCCAAATTGTTGCCTGGACCCAACTTACTCCAATCCTTGTTGGGAATACTATTAAGATTACGGCAATATTCTATCGCTTTCGCTTCGGATATAGAAGGCATGTTCTTACAAGTCAAGGCGCTGGATAGAGATCGAGACAGCCTACGATTTCTGTGGTGGCCTGAAGGAGACCGGTAGAGTACTGGATGACCATCCAGGCTTTCGGGATCATCTCGAGCCCCTCGAACGCTTGTTCAGTAGTGCGCACTACTGCTGATGACAACAGAGACGCCTTCTCTAAAGCGGTTATCGACAATATCAAACGGGATATATACATGGACGACAATTTAAAGTCCCTCCCATCGGTGGAAGAAGCCATTGATGTTGCCAAGGGAACGGTAGAGTGTTTGCGACGCGGTGGATTTCGACTAACCAAATTCACTAGTAACTCCCGTGAGTTTCTGGAATCGATCCCAGTAGAAGACCGAGGTATTAAAGATCTGGACCTCATCAAGGACGATCTTCCGGAAACCAAGATGCTTGGTTTGAAATGGGACACGGAGAGAGATATCTTGTTTTTCCAGTTAAAACAGCGAGATAATCCAGTTAGAACTAAACGGATTTGTCTAAGTATCCTGAGCACTTATTTCGATCCATTGGAATTTATTAGCCCAGTTATATTGGTTGCTCGGAGCTTAGTGCAACAAATGTGGCTTGAAAACCACTCGTGGGACGATACACTTAAGGGAGAACTACTAAAGAAGTGGATGAAATGGGAAGATTCTCTACCATCCATCGAGAACTTTACGATTTCCCGTTCATATTTTGGTCACGTTCTCCCCACATATTCCTATCAACTCCATGTGTTTGGAGACGCCAGCAATATGGGAATATGTATAGTAGCCTACCTGAGGGTTGAAACTCCGGATGGAATCAAAGTTGCCTTGGTTACCTCTAAGGCCTTGATAAACAACAAACTACGAGTTCCTCGAGCAGAATTAAAGGCGGCTCTATACGCTACAGCTATCGGCCGGAATATAACAGAACAGATCGACTATCCATTGGAGAAAACTGTCTATTGGACCGATGCTTTACTCGTTTTTGAGTATATAACAAATGAAGTCTGTCAGTTCAGCGTCATCGTTACCAACAGAGTAGCCATTATACTTAGTCGCTCTACTGTAGATCAATGGAGACATTGCCCTGGGACGATTAATCCAGCCGACATCGCCTCCAGAGGAGTAACTCCTCAAGAACTGATAGATACTCCAGACTGGTTAGGTGGACCTGACTTCCTAAGTAAAGAAGAGGATGAATGGCCTCCTCATCTCACCACGGCTGAGATTAGGCAAGCCAAGGGAATGGAGAAAGTCAAACCTAAAACCCGGACGAGTAAATCAAAGTTATTTAAACCCGTGATAGATCTATCTGTACTACACATCTCCAAGGACGATGCTGTGGATCTAAACTCCCCCGCCACAAATAAATCTGTAATAGACATCAGAGAAAGAGACTGGAAATCTGGAACACCAGACGTCTCGCAGGGACTCTCACCTCTCCTGCAGAGAGCGATAAATCACTATAGCTCCTGGAATCGGCTTTGTAAGGCCGTCGTGTATTTGAAGCGATGCTTCCATCATCACAACTCCAGGACGAAGATCGCTAGTGATACCGCTCCACTGACATCCGAGCAGGTCCATGCTATTAAAGATCTTCCCAAATACAAAGTGTCGGATAGGTTTCTGACAGAGAAGATCAGTTACCAAGAGCATGAAGAAACCAATAAGCAGATACTGAGACTCTTGCAATGCCATGAAGATTCCGATAAGTATTTCCTGTTGTTGAGAAATCCACAGATGCGCTTAAGGGATCGTTTCTCTAGCACAATGATAGATGGGTTAATATGTGTTGGAGGGAGACTAACTAATGCTCCATTGTCCTTTGACACTAAATTTCCCATACTCATTAGAAATCTTGAAATACAAATCAAGATGATTGTAGATGTTCACAGTAGGCTTTACCATGCTGGTAGAGAACGAGTTCTGAGCGAAGTTCGAACTCGCTATTATTTCCATAAACCCCGTAGAGCTCTGAACCAAGTTCTTAGGAACTGTATACCTTGTAGGAAAGCATTCAGTAGGCCTTTGACACAGCGAGAGGCAGAATTACCTAGGGAACGAGTAAGCTTCTATGAACCACCCTTTACTAATACCGGTGTGGATTTATTTGGCCCTATTGAAGTATATCGTGCTAGGACTATAGTCAAGCGATGGTGTGTCATCTTTGTCTGTATGACTTATAGAGCGATCCTTCTAGATATGGTGAACGATCTATCTACTGAGTTTCATACTGAGTTTACGCCGACAGATCGCTCGCTTTGGAACTAGCAACACGATGAGATCTGATAAGGGAACGAACTTCATTGGCGCCAATAATGAGATCAAAGCTTACGTTAAAGATTGGAACCAAAGACAGGTGGACGATCAGCTAAGGGTAACAGCATCTAGCTGGACCTTCAACGCCACCGACGCCCCTTGGTGGGGAGGAAGTTGGGAGAGATTAATAAGGAGCGTGAAGACCGCATTTCACTTTATAGTGCCTTGCCGCGCGTATCTCACTGACTAACTTTTGCAGACGTTAATGGAAGAAATCGCCGCCTATCTTAACGAGAGACCGCTTATGCCAGTCTCATCGAGTCCCGACTCCCTAGAAGCGCTAACACCCACGCATTTCCTACTATAGAAACCTGTAGCCATGCTCCCACAATCGGAAATCATGGATGGAGACGAATACTGCCGACAAACTTGGCAACTTATGCAGTTATTATCCCGTAGTTTCGCTGACCATTTCGAAAAACATTATCTGCCTACGCTACAACTTCGAACCAAGTGGTTTGCGCAGCAAGAAAACATCAGCGCCGGAGACATGGTACTTATTGTGGAATCAGATCTTCCACGTAAGCGGTGGCAGACAGGTTGTATCATCGAGACTCATATATCCGATGATAGTTTAGTGCGATTGGTAGAACTCATCGTCATGCGACGTAACTTTAAGAAACCTGGAATTGTATTCGAAACATAGCAACTCAATCGCCCAGTTGGTCGTTTATGTTTACTGGAAAGAGACAGAGAACTATCTCGGAAACTATGGAAGGCAAGATACTCTTCCCACGACCACCTCCCTAATCCAACAAACATCTAGGGACTCCCCAACGTAACAGCGTCTGGAGTGGGTGTGTGACTACATTATTTTATATTTGTTTTTATTATTTTTATATTTATGTATGTATTATTACGTAATTTTATTATTATAATCGTTTTCTTTAATTTTATTTAGTAGAATGTTATTTTAGCAATTATTCAGTAGATTAGTGCAATATATACTCGTGTTTATTACTTAATTACTTAACATTATATATTTAGTGCAACAGCGAGAAATAATTCTTTTTCCATTTCCTTACTGTCCGTATCATATTATAAATGCGTGACTACAGTAAGATGAAATATCCGTACTTATTAAAGTACAATAAAGCTCCTACTATACTCAAGTATTATTGGTAAGTAGAGTATTAGGAATACAAAGTTCAGATCCTCGTGTCTCGGCTAAACCAAGCTCTGGGTAAACCTTGGAAACGACTTGTCTCTTCTCACTGACATTGCTCTTTGCAATATTGCTCCCATACCGTATATTAAATAATACATATAGTAGCTTGATGCCCCTTTAACAGTAGCGTAAAACACAAAATAAATCTGTTAAACCCTTTGACCATCTGTAATTCTAGTCGATTAAGATATCGCGGCACCCACCGACATACTTGAAAGACAAAATTCAAGAATCAGTGGTTAACATCCCCAGACAAGTTCTGGAATAAATCGGTGCCCATCTTAAATATTAAATATTTATAAAAATCTATTAAAACAAATGTTATAATAGAGTAAATGCATAGTTAGTTAGTTAGTTAGTTAGTTACATACAAATAAACTCTAAGGAGTTTGTAAACTAAGAAAATCTAGAAATCCAAAATCTGTTAAAATTCAGATCCATTAAAATTCTAGTCGATTAAGATATCGTAGCACTTACCGATACTCTTGAAAGGACAAATTTCTTAGAATTAAGGATCCTAGTCCCCAGACATGCTCTGGAATAAAATTGTGTCTATTTTAATATTAAATAATAAAATTTACGGGAATAAATTTTAAATTCATATCCTCTCATGAATTTGATAAATTGTCATTTTATACAATTTATGACATTCCCAAAATTCCATTAATTAATAGATCATGGAAGCGGAGATTCACCCTATGAAGTATATTAGTGTGCGAGAATCTCCAACATATAGTCAATAGCCGATAAAATTCATAAAATCATGTATAAAGGGGAATATTGACAATTAAAGAATTACTATTAAATAGCATCCCAGATCTGTATGCATGAGAATTACCCTAATTCTACTGCTAGCTTTCCATAATGTCACCATAGCAACAACCACGCTAGAATTAGAAGCGAGTTAAAAGAACAATAGAAAGCTTGCCCCATTGAATAGCATACGGAATAAATAGCACACTGCTAGTATCCAGGGATACATAATAATAACGTGGCATTCTGGAAGGCACTTGACTAACGGACAAATGGCCCAAATGTGTACAATTTGTGACAGTTGTGTGGAATTTGTGCGTTTATAGGTTAACGTTACTACTAAAGTGTGTTTATAGTAGCGAGTCGCAGTTGTGAAAGTTGCCCTACCTCTGTAGCAAGAACCTGAAGTAATTCTGAGCCCTTGGGACGGACAGTGGAGTGACTCGCGCTGGTTATTGTTGTCGTTGTGTAGCTACTACGTTGGCGAGAGGCACAGCGACGACAGTACATCAGCGCTGAGGATCTTGCGCTGTCCGGGGGCATTGAGGGGGAGGCAGCGACGACCGCTAGCCTAATTATAATTAATTATAATATCGATAAACTCATATAGCAGCTATGACTGAGTTGATAGAAGATGATCTTGGTATCAGGGAGCGATATACCCTACCATTGCAAGCATTTGTTGATAGTTTAATTTGCGGCGATGCTAGTCAACCCACTACGGAGGATGATGGCCGTTATATCGAACCGCCAATGTCAAAGGAACAGCTCACGCATGAATTGGACTATAGAAAATTCACTGCTCGCTATACGCATCGTAATGGTACGTATATGGACTTCTTAACTACGGGTCATCCTATCAATTTACACGATACGGACGATGTAGACACCGAAAGGGAAATGATCCTATTCAAATATCATACCCAGCGGAGTCGGAACGATAAACTGAGAAGTGAACACAAAAATTCTATTCGAAACCGACTCGAAAGAGAAGACGTTGAAGAACCGGATAAACGCAGTGATCAACGAATATTTGGAATTCTTGAGAGAAACATATCTCAATGTAGCCAGTCAACAAAATCTAGAAACTCAATATCCTCAAGGTATACATCATGATCCTATGATAGAACTCAAACGACTCTATTTCACTATGATGTATCTTACCGCCGATCGACCGCTACCTGTTGTACCAGATAGCTTCGAACAGATGGAGGAATATTGTAAAACTGGAGAAAGATCACACGCGTTTCCCCTACAAGACGTGTGTCTTTGGTATTATTGCGATGAATGCCCTAGACCCAACCAACAAACGGAAAGACATAAACATCCGCGGAGACATTGCGCTAAACACAGTTTTACTTGCTATACCTACGGGAGTTTCGAGCGAAACTTGTTCGATGTATCACCTACGCTCGCTCGACTCAAACGATCCTTAAATAAACCGATGATCAGAGTTCCGGAATACTCGGTCAGACCTCCTCATTCCCTAGTGAGACCTCAAACTCTTGATCCTAATAGTATAACGGATCCTCCTGAACTGTACTCACTGTTCAAAGATCTAGTGTTACCCGAACAATTAATCGGTGGCACTCTGGTAGTGGGCTCTCTAGATATTCGCCCATCTTACCTAGCCGGATTGGGACGCGGACATTTAATATCGCCGTTCAACCCTTATAATCGTCCCGGTTTAACCCCGATACAACCCGTCACTGAGGTGGAGGAGAGCGTTGTACGAAACGCGTTAGACGCTATTCGGAATGTAGGAACGTGAATAACCTTTTAACTGGTTCTGTAGGTAGTAACATGAAAAAACGCCGCTTATAGCCTAAAAACACACTGCGACGTATTATAATCGTATGTAGTTAAATAACTCTGGAAGCCCTGTGTTATCTGAGCTGTAACACTGTGTACAAGTTGGGAATAGTAACCCCAATTGTCTGACACTTTCTCAAGTCACTGGCACTGTCTCCTCGAAAGTTATAACCTTTTAACTGGTTCTGTAGGAAGTAACATTAAAAAACGCCGCTTATAGCCTAAAAACACTACGACGTATTATATTCGAATATAGTTAAATAACTCTGGAAGCCCTGTGTTTTCTGAGTTGTAACACTGTGTACAAATTGGGAATAGTAACCCCAATTATCTCACACTTTCTCAAGTCACTGGCACTGTCTCCTCGAAAGTTATAACCTTTTAACTGGTTCTGTAGGAAGTAACATGAAAAAACGCCGCTTATAGCCTAAAAACACTACGACGTATTATATTCGAATATAGTTAAATAACTCTGGAAGCCCTGTGTTTTCTGAGTTGTAACACTGTGTACAAATTGGGAATAGTAACCCCAATTATCTCACACTTTCTCAAGTCACTGGCACTGTCTCCTCGAAAGTTATAACCTTTTTTTTTAGGTTATAACCTATAACTGGTTCTGTAGGAAGTAACAGTAACTACATCCACGTACAGTAACTACAGCCACGTACAGTAACTACAGCCACGTACATCCACTACATCCACGTACAGTAACTACAGCCACGTACAGCAACTACAACCACGTACAGTAACTACAACCACGTACAGTAACTACAACCACGTACATCCACTACATCCACATACAGTAACTACATCCACGTACAGTAACTACAACCACGTACAGTAACTACAACCACATACAGTAACTTTCCAGGAACTTTCCACATTCCTCTGTTATACAAAGACCCCGAATCCCCACGGGTTATTTTATCGTGGAAGTTCAGACAGTGGGTTCGCTTGAGGAGACAGCTATACCTACCTCAGCTATACAATTGGAAGACAAACCAATTTGCTTAGAGTCCGAGGAGAATCGACCCACAGAGCCCCTAAGCAGTGACAACGACTACGTTTTGGAATGGTATCAAGGTCCACAATGTCTCACCGCATACGATTATCGGCATGCCAATTATGTTTCTAAGAAACGTTGCCGATTATGCGCATCTCGAGACCACTTCACCCCGGTGGACTCCAACGTACCCTGCTCCTACTTCCAAGACCAACCTACAATGGAGATCTATTGTGCGTATTGTAGACTCAATAACTTACACATCTTTGCAGTCTGCCCTCAATTTATGACTCAATGCCATCATTGCCAGTTTAAAGGACACGCAAGTTTTGATTGCCCTTTCAACCGAGATCTGGAAAGCGTAGAAGAAATGGTTGCCCTGCGCTACATTCGAGCCTGGGAAGCTAACGCGGATCTCCATTGCGAGTCACGTCATCGATACTACCCTGGACGTGCCTATGAAGGAGTTTATGCGTTTCACCCGTATCTCTTTGCTTCCGTTGAGCAAAAATCTCGCACACCGAGTTACGAACTAATGAAGCGGGTTGGCAAGAATATTTCGACCAAATTTGTTCGCAAGTATCTCAGGAACATTAACATTAACATCTTAATTCCTATAACTTGATCAACTTCATCCGTCAAGATCCGGAATATGGTGACTTGTTCATCAACTCGCACCCAGAACTACAGGAAGTTCATAGACGACCCTATGAATATAGAGCCCAAGAACGCGAGTTAGAAAGAACCATCAAACCGAGGAAATTTCTCACTACTCACGGTCCGCCTACCGCTCTCGTGCAGACGACTCGTCAGGGACCAGTAAGAGCTGCTGTCTTAAAACGCGCTCTGAAGGTTGTTCGACCTCGTTCCACTGAGGTTGATATCGATCAACCGGGTACCTCGACCAGCGGATACACCGACCGTAACCCTAAACCTTCCGATGCAATTGTATTGCACCCTTCACCCAGGAGTTATAGCCCTCCTAGAAAATGGCTCGCCCCAAAGAGAAAAGGACTCTTGCTAGCCTCAAAAAACTGCGTAAACGCCGTTCACATAAGAAGGACTAACTGTTTAGAGTAATTTTATATTTTAGAAACTGTGATTTGTTATATTTTATAGAATTAAATCCCATTTTCTGGGAGCAGTGTAAAAGCTTTTGCGGACATACCAAGTCATTTTTCCCCGCAATGCGCAGTGTAGGTGCTTTAGCGGACATAATAAGTCATTTTTGCCGCAATGCGCATAATACTCTAAAAGATTGGAGCTCAGATGACGAAATCTGTCAGCTGATTTCCTGTAGACGTGGAACCTCCTTGTTCTGCGCAGCCAATCAGAGCGATTTTCACTTTATTTCTGACAGAGGCCTACGGAAAACCGCGCAATGCATTACGGTCTTTGTTTACCTTTCTGAGCCAGAGAACCGGCTTAGAAATCTTCTGTGCTTCTGTTTTGGAAGTTTCAGACTTTGGCCTAAACATCTGATGGCTTTGATTACAAGAACGTAAATCTATTATCTGACTGCAAATCAACTCGGCACCTACCGACATACTGACTCATTGAACTCTGCATTTATAACTAGTATGTAACACATACTGATTGTTCACCGCATTATTTTACTTCTGTGATTAATTATTGTTATATGGATATATATTGCTGATATATTTGGATAATACCGATGAATACTCATAAAACCCCCAATCTATTTGATTACTGAAGGTTAGAGGAACAGGTTACCGGTAGCAACTGCGACTTACATTATAGTGGTTTTTGTGTGAATTAAATGCTATTTCATAATCCCTACAAGTGTCAGTTGCGATCTTCCTAATATATGATCAAATTCAGTGATGGTCGGCAGATCAGTGTGCAGTAGTGTGAAGTAGTGTGAAGTCGTGTGAAGTAGTGTGACAGATAATAAAGCATCTCCTAAAGAATGCGCTATTTACGAAACTCAGTAGCCATCTAGTTGTGATTAGTATAAGTCATAACTCTCTTTTTATACTTAAAGCGCCACGTCCTAAAGGAACTGTTAATATTTCCCCGAAAGTAAATATATTTGTCAGAGATTATATAGTAACGATCAATCGAATAATACAGTAGGTCTGCACCGCAATAACTTCAAAGCACCCGAATCCAGTCTCCCTTAACTGTGGGTGAATGATCGCGCACAGACTGGCTTCAGCGGATGTAACTTCAGTACATTAAATAATTGGTCTAGGCTAAAGTCGATTTATAAACAAGAAGACAACTAAAATTGGCAGGTTAAACTGCTAAAGGTCTAAAAGCGCGAACAATGAATTCAAATAAGAATTATAAGAAATAGAGCACAGTCAAGTTTTCAGATGTTTTTAGTAACACTATTAAGTATTTATTAACCAATTAGTCGGGATTCCACAAAAACGGACAAAATATACAGACTGACATCGAACTTCGGAAATCCGGTTATTTCTTGACTTTGTGACGACTCTAAGAGCTCCAACTGAGTTGAGCGACCCCATAATCAGTCTGATAAAATGACCACAGGGCTTTAGTAGATAACTTTATTTTATTAGTTTCCTTATCGTGAAATAAAACGTCAGATGAATTTGTATACAGTAGTTTAGTTTGTGTGCATGTACCATAACTACTGTAATATGTAAAGTAAAGTAAGGCATGAACGACTATAGAATAGTGTCTATTTCAGACACATATAAACCATGCATGTCTAGACATCGAACTTCGGAAATCCGGTTATTTCTTGACTTGAACACCATTGCCCAGAGTCATCCTACAAAGTTTTAACCAAATCCGACCACGAACGACTGAGATTAAGTGTCTGAATAATTCTACAAAAACGTACAAAATAACAGACAGACATACAGACAGACATACAACTTCGGAAATCCGGTTATTTTTTGACTTGCACACCATCCAGGTGTGCAACGAACTCCTGTTCGCTCCTCCTTGTGCCTTGACGTTGTCCCGTTTACTCTCCGTTCGCCATATAAATAAGTAAGTATACAATGCTGCAGTGCTTGTACCGGTGACTGCTGCACTGTACTGCTGTACTACAGTACTAATATAGCAGTCCCTGCAGCAAAAAACTGCCCCAATTTATACAAAGATATTGTATTTAGGTATCTGAATGTTGATATAAATTGAATTCGGAGGCGTATAGTGACGTCACGACCAATCACAGATCGTTTTCTTATTTTGAATAATTTTTAAACTGAAAACACCAATATCTCGGCTATTTTAGCATCTTATTGAATTCTGTAAACGCCATTGTGTTTCTGTGATATTATTGCATATAATTAATCTGGTTTTGAATTTGAGTCGTGTACCCCATTGTACCTCAATAACGTAGTAGCCTACACATATTTAATATAACGTAACTCAAATAACGTATAACATATATTTACCATGCAGGCAATATAGTATAGGTCTAAGCATTGAAACAATACGTCACTCCGCTTGTTTACCTTAGTCCAACTTGTATTAAAAATATTTGGGTTTAAATAAATTTAAAAAACGATGGTCGCTTTGGTAAAAGTAAAGACGAGGTCATACCGGATCAGTTGTTAATAAATCTCAACGGGGAGTCTTCCTTTTGATATGTTCGTATTTTCGAATGAAACAAAGAGGTTAATCAAACTATAACATACCAAGCTAATTGCCCTAAGCACAAGCCGAAACAGAAACAACCAAAACAATAAATCTGATTTGGCTTCCCAAGCTACTTAATACGAGTGTTGGTGACTTAACACTCCAATTGTTCACCCTTCACAGAGAAATAAAGCAGTTCGTCAGGCGGACAAATGTTGAATGTGAGAATATTTAATATTGCGAAAAAGGGGGAAATTATTTACCTAAACCCTGGTACCCTTAGCGCTGACTGTAATCAGCTATATTACTGCTCGCTACGCTTGCAACTACTGTAGACTTGCAAACCCGCTATATTTGGATAAGTGCCTAGCGTAAATTAGTCCAAATATATTTCCTAAGTGTAAATACCGGTACTAAAACTATTCTCCGCTATGCAGCGTACGAAATCCTTATTTTATTTATTTTATACTATCATAAATTACATTTACTCAAATGTACGGGGTTGCGAACTAATTTTAAGATATTTCTAACGCTAATTAGTTACGTTACTGGGCTACACTAAAGACAGCTTGAATACCGTATTATTTGACCTAACAGCAATTAAACAAGCATAAATATAATGCAGAAAACAATCAAGAAATATAGCGCCTATCTAAAGCATTACACATAAATAGCGTTAGCGTTAGCGGTAGCATTAGCGTAGCATTAGCATAGCATTAGCTACAGTTAGGCCCTATAATCGCAGTAATACAGTAGCATTAGCGTAAACGGCTAAGGTCACCCCAGATCAATGTGATCTTTCCACCTAACGAGCCTAACTAAGAGACAAGGTCTAGGTCAGTAGGTCGCCTTGCCCTTACAGCCTTAATGGCGACCGGCCCTCGGTCCTAAACTTAATTCAGCCAACCGCAGCCACCAGCCCCGCTGGTAGTGCCGAGCATTGGATCCTCCAACTTCTCCCGTCGCTTCCAAACAGTGAGCCCGCTGCGCCTCCCCCTGGCCCAACATGCTAAAGCGGGTTGTTAGGCTACCGTAACGGCGTAAACATAGCAAAACAGTCTGACAGTCGAAGGAAACAAACGTTGATTTTGGTTTACTACATTGCGGCAATTATATTTGAAATCAGAAATATAAAAATCAAGAGTCAGACTAAGCAGTAATCATTATCAAAGTCACAAATGTATGAAGAAAGCAGCAAATTTACAATCAACGGAAGTACCAAAAAAACGAAGAATAAAGATGGCTACTGCTAAACTGCAAGAATGAGGCAATGTCTAAATCTGATCACATAATCAGGCGACATCCAGGGTTGTCTCCTGGGTTTTTCGACCAACCAGTGGGCAGAAGTTAATTTGGCGATCATTATAGCACGTAATGGACAGAAATTAAATTACATAAACCATGGGATATTAACGTTATTACATTCTTCATTATTAGTTGCTATAGGCCTATAATATACTGTATACAGTAGGACACTTTCGTGGGGCGTCGCGCAGCACGCGAACTTGAGCAAATTCGGAACAAGTTCGATTTGATATGGAGTCAAAACTTCGAGAGGTATTTACCGGCAAATACCTTTTTCTCAAGTATGCCCATTCAAAATTTGTTTGAAAATGGTTAAAATCTTCAAAAGATATTTACGAGTGAATTTTTCATTACAGACAGACGGACATGAAATTTTGCCCTATTTACTAATTATAATTGTGCGCTAAGGCTGTCCCTGACTGCGTGGCTCGCCCCACGCAGTCACGGTGGGAGGGAGTTGGAGTTTATATTCTGTTGTTACTGTATCTTGGTAATAATATTATTATACATTTATTTTAATTATAAATATAATGTAACATATACGAAACAGTTTTAAAAAGGCAACCATGTGTATAAAGGATATTCATAATGTATATGCCAACATTAGTAAGGACATAAGGTGTAGTGTATAACAGCACGATAACAAGTTGTATAATAAAAATTAATCCCTGTAATTATATAGCCCTGAATTTGCTGTAGTCATGTAGTACCATAGGCTCTACAGTATATGTATAGAGTGTAGCCTAACAATAATAATAAAACTCGTAATAATATTACCAAACCGAGAAAATCAAAGAAGCACACAACAACAAATTAAATTACCAAATATTAAAAGTGCTTAAATACGTTTTACGCTACAACATTTGTTAATCCTACTGTAATTAAAATACAAGTAGAACGTATCGAATGTATCGAACGTATCGCATCAATAAAAATGACGCACGCAGTACAAATATTATCAGTTTTAGTATAAAAATGGCAGCCCCGCAAATATGTGCGAAGGCAACATTTATTCAGCAAACCAACAAAAAAACAATATTTAATCAATAATAAATTATATATTGGAAGTTTGTGTATTTCGCTAAACCAATAATCGTTGGATCAATAGGCCTACTACAAATAATTTTATTAATTATAAAAGACGGTATATTTTGAATAAGGAAATACGTATAGTTTTTTTTTGCCAAAGAAAAGTCCCCCTTATTGTTTTTTTATTAGTTTCTCAGCTGATAGGCCTTTCTGTTTCTGATCCTTTGAGTTCTACTGTCGTACAATAGCGGACCCACCGCCTAGACCCATTTCCCTCCACTCCTGGTTAAGCGCGCATACACCGCAACACCACATTAAAAGGCAAGACTTTACCGCGCTCTCATCAATCGATTTGTTGTCGACAACTTTTCTTCTAGTCTGCAAGAAATAAATACCTTAATATATATTTTATTCAAAAATTGAAACATTTATTTCCACTGTCAGTTTCAACAGTGTCAAAAAAAGATTAACTTTCGTCCGCTCACACTTTTGTAGGGGGCCTACTCCACACCATATTACATTAAGCCCCCCTTGGGTAAAATTTTAACTTTTTTGGTTTTTTTATTTCATCTGATGCAGAATTTAATGGGCAGTTAAATTCTTAAAATGGTTTGTGGAGATCTTTTTTAGTTCTTGAGTTATCGCTATCTTTCCGTCTACCAATTTGTCCGCCAATATTGAAGACAGTCAGACAGACTATCTGTCAGACAGACATATTAGATACAACCAAACATTACAACTGACATCAGAAATGAAATCACCGACCCCGAACAACCCCCATATTGATAATTTTAGTGAGTTGGTATGAAGCCACAGTGTCAAACATTACTG
>JAUCBJ010002365.1:0-10447 GCA_032718475.1 Nemertoderma westbladi
AGTAATAATTATAAATGAATTGTTGTGGGGTGGGTGACGGCGAATAAATATATATGTTATAGTACATTATGATAATGCTCTCCATAGCGTCTGGAGAGCATTATCATAATGTACTATAACATATATATTTATTCGCCGTCACCCACCCCACAACAATTCATTTATAATTAATTAACACGCATGGCCGGCATACGGGGTTACAGTGGTTTCTACAACACTGTATAATAGTTATTCTTTGAGGCATGGTTGCCATTTCTGGCAGAGCACGGGAATAACGTTGTACTTTCCTATGAGTGACTGTAAAAGGCCTATATATGATAGCCCACTCCACAGCGAATAAATCTTCTACCGCCCTGGTAGCTTAGTGGTCTTAGGACACACACTCGGCTGATGATAACCGGAAGTTTGAAACCTAGGTACCGGGTTCACAATTTCCTGTTAATACCTCTGCCTTTCATTAATCCTCTATGCTCCTTTGCGGTTGGGGTGGAGCAGATTAAGAGGGCGGTTGAAGCGAGGGGGAACTTTCCTCTCTTCTTTGATTTACTCTTATTGGCAGTTTGGTTAAGTTTCTTATTTATTTATTTAAATTTCTTAAGTACCGATTTTGGGATAGAATTGCTAAATTGTAATCTGTATCTGATAACTGAGCCTCGTCCTGCGCGATGGCCCCACGAACGTGTACTTTGTGTGTTCCTGTAGATTTTGTTTTAATAATTTGTTTCTTGGATTGGTACGGCGATAGTTCATGATAATATTTTGATTAAATGTTTGTGAACAAAATGCTAAGGAATTTCATTGAGCATTTACAGTAGTACCAATCCCGACCTGGAAAATAGTAAATCTATGTGAGTCATTCGACGGATATTTTAATCGCTACGCCGATATCTGACAGCCCGCCAAGCCTACGACAATTATTAACACTAATTAATTTAATTAATTAATGTGAATCATAAATTTGGGTAAAGTAACGGGTTTCAGTGGAAGGCTATTCTACCCAAAACGTTATACGAGAGTCGAGAGCACAGGAGGTTAGAGTTTCATATTTGTCATTGTCGGCGCAGCTTTTTCGCCCTCTTTTGAGAGCATAATATGGAGGCCAACAACTGTTAATATATCTATATTATATTCTAAACATCTGGAGTTTTATTTATTGAGTTACATTAATGCAAAACTAAATTACAAGAAACCGGTTAACTACATAATATTGTACAAAGTTCGTATATAGAGGAGCTAAAATCCGTAAAACATCAAATTCTCTCTCAGAGTAAGAAATACTCTAATACGAACAGACGGTCAATCATCCATCTAATGTTATAAAAGTAATCTCAAGTCTCCAAGGTTACAGTTTTGTACTATCGAGTGTGCTATGCCTCGTCATTTCCGAATTGTAATTGACAGTTCTTTGATTGATAAAAGCCAAGCGCTGTTGGTTACCCCGGCAACAAACGCGACGAAAGTCCCGACGAAATTGTTGTGACATAATATTATATAATATTGGGTTCACTGCTGAGTTGAGATAAATTAACACCTATGAGAATTCCTGGATTCACAGTAGGAATACCTCATCAAGGCCCGCCTGGTGGGGGGTGGTACCTAGGACAGATGTCGCATTCCCTCTGACCACTGCAATTGAGAGCCGCTGGAAAAGGAATTCTGTGGACCTAGGTTCACCTGTTTCCTTGGCGATTCTCCGCCCTATCTCCCGCAGTACTGCGGTGCCTTCTGCACCGATTGGGCCTAAGGTCTCTAAGGCAATAGTGCGGAATAAGTGGTGGTGCTGGAGCGCAGCATACTTATTTCCTTTACTGGTCTCTGCCATTAAAGCGGCTGCACCTGCAGATTTACTTGTCTCGGGTAGATAGGAAGGAGCGAGGGTGTCCCTGCAAGTAAAGTCCCAAACGAGTGGGCGGCCTGAGGACCAAGGGGCAAAGGTCAAACCGTCTGGTTTCTTGCCGTCTTGTGAAAGTCCTCGAGGCTCCAAGGTGGAGGCAATGCCGGCTGATGAGAGTGCACGGTGAATGATGTCATTGGCCTCTGCATGACGGGTGTATTTCCCATAATTGTGTAAGCAGCTGAGGCCATGACTTCCACTCGTGTCGACTTCCAACCCGCAACCCCTGCAGGAATGCTCCTCGCAAATAGGTGTACCCAAGCGGAGAGCTGCTCTGGAGTTTTGAAAACTTGTAAAAAAGAAAATTCTAGAATTGTTTCAGTATGGCCTGTAATATGAATGGGAGAATCATTTAGGCTTGTTAGCCGAGGAATGCCTGTTCACCATCATGATGGGTGATATTCCATAGTAAACCCTTCCACTCTGTTTCCTAAAGGAATGCCTGTTCTCTGCTCTTGTTAAAATTATAATTAATATTTAAGTCTAATGATTTAATAATGTAATGCAACATACATAGAATGGGTCAGTACCTAATTACAAATCGCAATGATGGAATCGGAGAACAGAATTATCTATGACTATAATGAACTATTAGAAAATAAAACCTTCTCCAATACTACTCAACGATTCGTCGAAGTACCTCATAATGCGATGGATGAGCAAATAATGTTTATATATGTATTCTACTCACTGGTTCTTGCCTTGATACTTGTCGGTAACACATTGATATTGTTAGTAATTGCAACTAATAAGAAAATGCAGAACACAATCAACTTTTTTATGGCCAATTTATGTGTTTCCGATCTGCTAGTTGGAATACTGAATATTATTCCCCAAATGATCACATATCATGATCCAGATTTTGAGTGGTATATGTGGTGTATCTTGTTTCAGTATACGCTGCGAATGAGTTGCACTGCTTCAATCCTGTTTATGGTTTGTATTTGTGTAGAGCGATATATTATGATTGTAAAACCATTATTAACGATACGGATTATAATACGGTCCCGCGTGAAAGCTGCAGCCGTTACAGTTTGGTTGTTTTCATTGCTGATTAATTTGATCAGAGTAATTGCCTTAGCGCAATCATTTGGTGATGAAAATCGCGGCAACATTGTCTACTACGACATGTCATTTACTTTCTATATAAGCACTGATGACCCAAAAGGTGACAAGGTGTATGTCAAGCCAAATAAGAATCGCAGGAATTATTGCACGCTGTCTGAAGATGAAAGGAGACCACTACTTATATTTGAAAATATATGTGGCTTTATCATCCCAACTCTTCTTATGACTATTTTATATGTCAAAATATGCCTCACCCTTCATAAATCAATGAAGAATATAAAGAAGCAAGCAAGCGAGCAAGCAAGCGCCGCATCTCAGCTTGAAAAACGAAAAAGATTAATTGTTATGATGGTGGTGGTTCTTTTAAGTTTCGTTGTTTGCTGGCTCCCTACGCACACAAATTTCATTTGGGAGTATCACCCACGGCGGAGAGTACATGCACCACATAAGTCTGTAAGTGCTAACGCGGGATTTCCTTGGTAAAGTGACACCATACCAGTGATTTCTGAAAGTACCAATGTGCTAACTCAGTAACAGACTTTAGCAACATTTAGCAACACCAATTCTGCACCACCCGCAAGAGGGCTCAAGTGTTCTAAAGTGCTAACTTACTAAAAACACCAATAACAATAGTAATATTAGCAAAGTTAGGAGTTTGAAGTGATGGTATCTGTAAATCTTGGAAGATAATGATTATGTGTTTTTGTGTTGAATATTTCAAGACACCACACATCATAAAATGCTAACTCATTATTCGTTCTTTGGGATGTGAAACGATATTGAATATTATTATAATATTAAATATGTAATCATTTGTTTCAAAAATATCAATATTTATTTAGTTTCAACAACGTCAATAGAATCAGAATATTTATATTAAAATTTAAGTAACATTACAGAACATAGTTTTTCTAATTATTGATTGTTTGAAAATCAAGATGTTCAGAATAAATTTAAATTACATTATTTGAACGTTACAAATTGGTTGGTAACATTATTTCAACGTTTCAAATTGGTTAGAAACTGAATTGGGGGGTGGGGGGGTGTACACACCAAATTTTATACTACCAAGTTTTTGCTAATTTCATTTGTGAAAATGTTCTCAAACATATAAAATATGTTCAATTAAAATATTTTATAACGTTCTATATTTTTCATTTTCAAAATAAAATGGAGAATTCTAACAAATTGTTCTCCTTTTTAAACAATAGAACATACATTTCTGCATTTCCAATCGCTGATTTCTCACGCTACCAAAGGGGGTCAGAACCTTAATGCGCATATAAGACAATGAATGCTTGTATTTATGGATGTACAGTATGTTACCACTATATGATTTCTGCTGACTGGAATTATTTATTTCTGAAACACATTGTCATCTATATTGTGATCTATGGTTGATTAAAAAGCAATAAACACAATAAACGCAATAAATAGAATGCTGTGCCGGCTTGACGACAAAATTGAGCCACCACAACTCCCTATCACCCATGACATTTGCTAGATCATCCGAATCTTCAAGGCCAGTGTCCTTTAAGATGCGTCTCAAGAAAGTCATGGGCTGTCCACCATGCTTATTCACTCCATGAGGCTACCAAAGAACAAGATTATGCACTGACTGGTCCACACGGCGAAACCAATGTCCTGCAAAGCGGAGGCGGGTTTGTTCTAGTGTCAAGCCTGGGGGAACCAATGAGACACCTCCAATGTTATATAGTGTCTGGTTGGAGATGTGTGGATTGTACTTGACACAGTGAACCCGGCGTAGCATTCTTGTGAATGTGCCATCCAGAGATTTGGTATCCTCTGCAGTTAAAGCCCAGCATGGACTCCCATAGAGGAGTACTGGAACTACTGCTGCTCTAAATAATCGTACCTTAAGATTCCGATTAATTCTATGTGACTTCCAAATCCTGGAAAGCCTATTCAAGGCTGCCCATGCCTTTCCCTTGCGTATTCGAAGGTCTCGCCTGACCTCCGGATCCAAGAACCATGGTGACAGAAGTCGTCCACATGCTCAAGCATACCATCTTTTGAGCTTATGCTCATCCGATCAGAGACTTGCTGATGACTTTCATAGTTAACTGTCAAAATTTTGGTCATTTTTGGAGTTAATAAAAAGACCAACACTAGAAGCATCATGTTCTAATGAGCTGAGGAGCCGTTGGGCTCCCTCTAGTAATTCTGAGAGTACTCCTAAGTCATCTGCAAAGTCTAGATCAGTTAGGTACTTGGCAGGATTTCCTCGACTTCTGGAGCCAGTAGGTGGAGTTATCATCACCCCATCATTATTAAGATGATCTAGTGACATGCTTATAGTCAACCATAATTATGAACAAGAATGGCGCAAGTGTGTCTCCCTGGAGCACGCCCCATAACACTTAAAGTGGTTCTGTGTCACCGTCAGCAGTAGACACAAATGTTGTCGAACCATCGTATACTGATCTGATTGCTGCAATAATTTTATCAGGAATCCCATATAATGAAAGTATGCTGAACATACGTGAGCAAGAGACTGAATAAAAGGCCTTGAATAAGTCAACAAAGATAACAGCCAGATGCCTGTCTTTCTTTTTTGATAAATCTCTTCAATTATCCTTCTAAGTACCAAAATGGGCTCCATGGTCTCACGACCTTATTGGTTTTATGCATGTATTTAGAGAGGTTTAAAGTTTTGACCTCGAAAAGACCAAGAATAGCAGCAGTGTGCAATAATGGGTAAGAAATTAGTGACACATTTTCAAAATACTTGTAGCAATTTACGTTATAGCAGTATATGTACAAAATAAAATTTGAGATTGTACGAAATTTGACATACAGAATGACCTCTCTATTTTCTGGAAAAGGAAACTTATTGCAAGGATTAAGGATTTAGAATAATTTATAATTATGATAATAAACTAATTAATGATTGTGATTATGTGCCATATTGAATGCTTTTAAGAAATCCATGAACTACAGTAGTTGCAAAGACATAAGACGTTTAATATATGAATTGAATAGGCCTAATGTTAGCACTTTATGCTTTCTGTTGGCCGGTATTATTCATTTCAGAAACTCATAATCTCCTCTTGTGATCTCGGCTTGATTAATAATCAATTTATTTCAATTTTAGTTATAAAACGCTAACATCTGGTCTGGCTTGCTATGCAATAATTATACAACAAAATTAGCCTTAAAGAGCTAACATTTATAATATGTCTTATGGAGAAACTCTATAGTGCTAACAGTTAGCACTTTACCTTTTTCAATAATTCTGAATCTGGTCGCTAGGGGGCAGTTGTTAAAATTTGTTGCTATTTGACGTTTTTAATTTGTGCTTGCAAAGGGGTCTAACTGCTAACACTTCGAAATGAGCCAATCGGAACCTGGAATTGTAGTCAAATTGTCTTAACAAATTTTTTTCAGGGAGTGTTAGCACTTTAGGTTAGCACTTTAAAACAGTTAGCACTTTACCATTGCAGGACTGCTGTTTGTTAGCACTTTAGTACTTCTAAAAACAGTACATGTCTCACAATACAATTATTTGGGAATCACCTTGTCATTTACAGGTAAATTTGCTGGCGCAAAAAGCTGAAAAGGGTTCATTCTCGCTCTTTAGGTATTTTATTAAATTCCCAAATTTGTCATTTGCATTGAAGTACAAGCTATTTACGATATTGATTGCGCCAATTTTAAGTTACGGTGTCGATCTTTGGGGAATTCATTCGGCTCCGGTAGTTGAGCTTCATTTAGCTTTTTTGAAACGCATACTAAGAGTAAAACGGAGCACTCCTGATTTTGCCGACTATGGGGAAACTGGGGCTGTGCCGCTTTCAGTTTCACGAAAGATGATAATTGTAAAATTTTGGGTAAGAACTTTGACTCTCCCGGAGACGAGACTGACTTAACGTATGTATCAGGTACCTTACGAGGATGTACTGCAGGGGTCAGCGACAAACTGGGTTTCAATGGTAAGGGATGTATTAAATAGCCTGGGTCAAAGTTGGGCATGGCAGTCTCAAAATGTTGGGGATGCCAAAGTATGTTTAAATAAACCAATGGTTGTTTTAATGGATCAATTCATACAAGGGTGGTGGGCTGATATATCAAACTCTTCCAAGGGGCAATATTACGTTAAAGAGAAATTCGGAACAGAAGAATATCTACATTTATTAAAGGACAATAATGGTTTACGTCAGTCACACCCTCGTAAGGTTTCGGTGCTCATCACACAACTTAGAGATTGAAGTTGGCCGTTGGGATCACAGAGCTGTACGGGATCGGGTGTGTAAGATTTGTAACTTAGGGGAAGTAGAACATGGGTACCACTTTCTGCTTGTGTGTCCTGCTTACTCAAATATAAGGCAAACTTATTTAGGGCGGTATTACACTATAAACCCATCGGTATATAAGTTTAAGGGTTAAGGTGAAAACCAAATTTAAAAAAATTAGCTTTGTATCTGAGTAAAGCATTTGCCGTAAGGGAGCGATTGCTAGCAAGATTATAGTTAATGTGCAATTCAACAATAACATATACGTATGCTTGTTGTCGATTAATAATAATAAATAAAAAAAAGTATTCAACGGGAGTTTGGTCCAACAGTCAAGACAATTCCAAACCAAATTAACATTTCAATTTTAATGCATCGATTAAAGATGCATTGTCGAGTGCCTGCTGTACTTCCGGTGCCTTTGTACTTACATTATCTGTTAACGTCGTCGGCAGGTGTACTGTTCCCGTAATGTCACTCATCACATTTAACTTTTGCTCAGAGCTTGTTGTTTCTTCCTTTGCTCGCATTGGACATTTCATCGGGAGTAAACCTCCTTCCCACACAACCGTGCTGCATGTTTTATTTTGTTCGGCGTGAGCCTGTTTAGTTTTATTTGGCTTTGCATGTGGGTAATATGTTGTGTATACTATGTGTATTACTTTACACTGTATTACTTTGTATTGTATTCTGTACTGCGGTTGATGTTTTTATAAGGTTGGGATCACTACAGCACCCTACATTTCCTATGATATAGAAGAGTTGATGATAAATTGACGATAAATTAATTTATTGACGATAAATTAATTTATTGACGATAAATTAATTTATTGACGATAAATTAATTTATTGACGATAAATTAATTTATTGACGATAAATTAATTTATTGACGATAAATTAATTTATTGACGATAAATTAATTTATTGTCCATTTATTGGTGCTGGCAAAACAATTTTCACCCACCGGCAAAAAATACAAGTTTGAAAACTCTTATGAAATTTTTACTGATTCCATTGAATTCAGAACCCTCACAAACCCGTATACACGCAAGAAACAAGATGACACAATCAATTGATATATTTCGATGGTTTTCAAAATTTGGTGCTAGCACCACATTTTGCACCCACTTCCGAAAAATACAAGTTTGAGATGTCTAGTTCGATAATTATATATTCCATTGAATTCAGAACAGCCATAAACCTCTAAAACGCAAGAAATAAATTGTCACAAGCAATTTTATCTATTGAATGGATTTTCAAAATTTCGTGCTAGCACCAAAATTTGCACACAGCACCGAAAAATACAAGTTTGATACGCTTGGTGCAACTCGTATATATTTCATTGAAACCAGAACACCAAAAAACCCCAATTGCGTTAAAAACAAATTTCAAACAATCAATTTACAAAATTGACATATTTCAAAATTTGGTGCTGGCACCAAAATTTGGCACTAGCCGAAAAAAACAAGTTTGAAATTTCTACATCAATTTATATGAATTCCATGCAATTGCTAACACCAAAAAACCGGTGTAAATCAAAAATAGAGATGTTACAATTCATATTTAATGAAATGTAATTTTCAAAAAAACGTCTCAAAAAAAGTGCCAAAAGTAGGGTTAAAAATGGTGCTATAATTCGAAAACTACCCAATATTTTCTAAAACGGTTTTCACTACTAGGAAGACAATAGATTTTTAGGAAAAGTCATAAAATTTCAGATTCCCAACTGCGTTTGTTTCAGAATTATAATAAAAAAACCACGGGGGGGGGGTCATATTGACCCCCCCCCCCTCCCCCCACCCCACCGGGTTTAATAGGGTTAACCGCTGCCTCGGCTCTGCCGTTGGTATGTGGGAGGTAGGGTGTTGAGGGCTCGAGTTTAACTCCCCAATTCGATAGGAAGGATTTAGGAAGGTAAACCCAGCGATGAACTGGTCGAGGAGTCAATCAGTTAGATGCGCATCGGCTGTGGGGAGCACCTCGAAGGAGCACTCAGTAGCGATATCGTGCAAATTAACGAGAAAAGTCTCGGGAGTTTCCTCGGGAAGGCGAGAACAGCGGGTGAGTTCTTGTCGGTGAACGCATTTATTCGTTCCCCATCGATATGGACACCGAGTTTCTGTATAACGACATTCGCGTCGGCGTCCTTGGCAGAAGATAGAGCGAGTCATTTGACTATGGCAAAGGTTGCCTGGGAGTATGCAGTAGTTAGGGCGGCGCGTATCTGCCAGTTTGTAAGGCGGAGGAATATCTCGGATAGATCCGGATCTGGTGGGTTGGTGGAATCTGCCAAATGTAGATTGTCCAGTCCGGAAGTTATTAGAAAAGCCTTCCACTCGTCGTTCCCAGGTAGAACGTGTAAAAGCTTTTGCTGAATTGCCCGGTTATTTTTCCTTATTTTTCCCGTAAAATACTCTGTAGTTGGTTTAATAGGCGTAAGAAGCCGTATTATTGCTGTATCGGTGTTTTTAGAGGATCTAAGAGCTATTTCTTCCGTATGTGTACTGTGGAAGGCATAGTTGATGATTCTATGGCAATTCCGTGACGCAAAAGGGGCTAGATACTCTTGAACAGTAGTTACTATGACGACGGTTAACAGCTGATATTCGTACGTGTTGATTTTCTTTGTTCTACGGCATCTCTCAGTTCAGTCAACCAATCAGAGCGTTTTTACTGTTCTTGTACAGAAATTTCCTAGAAATCACGCAATGCTTTATGGGCAGTGTTATCATTCAGTCCTGAGCCAAGAAAGAACGGCTTTTGGAATATTTGTGCTTTTCTGCTTTTAGCCTAACACTAGTAGGCTTAATTATAAGGACATATATCCGTTATCTGCATGTACCATACACACTGGGTAGCTCAATGGTTAACAACTTACTCAATGCTTGGCTGGTCTTGTCGTGCATACCTTTATATTGTTATACTGCTATTTACTGTCGATTATTCATTATATGGTGATAAATATTATATTGGAATAACGAGAAATAACCCCGAAAACCCAATATTCTTGATATACCGAAGGTAAGAGAGAAGGGTTACATATAACGATTGTGACTTATGTTAAAGTGGTTTGAAGTGAATCTAATGTTATTTGATAGACCCTACATGAGTCGGTCTGTGTTCCTTTTATATGTGACTAAAATCAGTGAAGATCGGCAGATTAGTGTGCAGCATTGTGCAGCGTTGTGTATGAGCGAGACTGATAACGAAGCATTTCCTAAAGAATGCGCC
>JAUCBJ010002366.1:0-31970 GCA_032718475.1 Nemertoderma westbladi
CTTAACAAACTACAAAATTTAAATGCTTTAAAAAGCTTAAATTTTTTACTCTTTAAATTAATTATTAATGCACCTTTCGAAAACCCTTGTTTCTTTATGAACTGCCACAGGGGGTTGCCATAGCAACATAATTGTTTCAAACAAGTTTCTTTCTTAAGTTAGCACTCTATCTTTCTAATGATACCAATAATCCCGAATTTTATTGAGGTGCAGTGGAGTTATTTGAAAACGAAACCGGTCAAATTTTGTGGGACACACCTTGTATATTACAATAATTAGAATCTCATTAGAATCCAACAATGTTCATAGAAACAGACTATGTCGATGATTCACACTTAGTATTATTACTCCCCTTGTAGGAAGTAAAAATATAGTATTATCTGTAAGTGTCAGAGTCTGTAATCCCAGATGATATACCCATTGGTGACATCACCTTTTCCAAAGTCAAGACTCGTGCAAGAACATTAAATCCAATCGTGCAAGTGGAGTAGATCGTGTCACCCCCCTGCGTTCTTTAAAATACCAGAATGTTTAGAGCTCATCCACACCATCATAATAGACATGTACATAACTAAGAGAGTCACACAAGATATGAAAACTAATAATTTGGTGCCAGTTCCCTAATATTACTCTTCTGATATTTTCGTAGAATCTCATTGATCACTTGCTATAAAGCTATACAATATAATTATAATAAATCAGGGTTCCTATGGAGAGACTGCTACACAGGAACCAAAACGGGTTGCATAAAGTTTGATGGGCCATGAGGTCAATTCTGGCTCTTAAAGGAATAATAATAGTGTTGTCAACAAAAGAAAGACACATTTAGCTGTTGTCTTGTCTTTTTAATTTCTTTAAGGCCTTGGATAGATCCAGTCTCCTGATCATATATGTTCAGCAATCTTGCATTATTTCCGATTGCTGAGGAAAGCATTGCAGCAATCAGATCACACACTGTATGGTTCAACGACATGTATGCCTATTGCTAATGGTAACACATATCGTTTCAAAGTTTTATGGAGGTTCTCCAGGGTGACAAACTCGCACCATTCTTAATCAAAATTGTGTTAATTGTAAACCATATGTCAATGGTTTATGATTTTAAAAATTGTAATAAAGCATCTTTTCTTTCCGATATGGTCTCTCCTAGTTCTTGGACCTATCATTGGACGTATCAATCACGATAATATTAATAGAAAATACGTTTTTGAAATTATCTATGGGACTATCTTAAAATCTGTAACAAACATATTTAAAACTAAAATCTTACCGAAAAAATGTCAACCTAAAAAAAAGCCTTGGATGCCTGAAAAAAAAACTATACCAGTCTTATTTGGGCTAACCCCACAAAATCAAATGCTAAACACGATAAGTTATATTGTAGCACTTTTTTAAAAAGCAATGCCGAAAAAAAATGAAAACAGGTTTTCAAATACAAAAAATTACATTAGGAAAACATAGATAGTAATTATAGAACACTTAATAGAAGTTCCTGAAATTATTGGCCCTGAAATCCAGATGTAAATTCGAGTGATGGTATTGTAAAAACTCATCAAACCCAGACGACAATGCAAATGAGTTTAATAACTTTTTTTTTTACATACGTTGAACCTTTACTGACCAACATCTACCTAACACCTAGGCCAATTACTCTCATCCCATTAATTATAAAGATGTAATATTATGGTTACATCTTTACAATTACATCTTTAATTACATTTGCATTAACAGCTCAACTCCAATTTATTCATTAATTATAAACACGTTTATCGTTTGATTATATTTTATTATAAAAACGTAAAAGAAACTTCACCAGTAGAAGTCCAGCTTTTTGTAGCTGCAATATTTTCTGTAATTAATTAATTATGTAGTGCCAGTATAACTTAAGTATATAAATTGTTGAATTTGGTGGGTTTGGGATTGTTTGTAGTAATATTCGGAACCTATTGGCCATCATTCTGAAGCAGTTCTCTACTATTCGATGGCTCTATTCGATCGCTCTATTCTACTATTCGATCTCTCAGCTGAGATGGAATATCCTTTGATCATTTGTTATGTAAGTGCAAAGCATCATCACTGATGTAATAATGAAATGGTGTAGCAATAGCCGGATAACCACCATTGGTCAGAAAAGCATCTTGGGGAACATTGCAATTGTTCTCTATCAATTGCTTCACTCACACTTGAATTATTAAAGACCTCGGCATCTCCAATGTTACCAGGTTGACATATATCGAATGCGATGACTGTACCATGAAAATCTACAGCAACAAGTATTATAATAGAAAAAATCCCTTATAATTGTAGAACTCACTGCCCGAACTATTAGGTTTTTTAATAGCAAGATGCTTGCCATCAACATCAACTGCTCCAATACAATGAAGAAAATTCCATTTTTCATCAAAATTATTAGAAATACACTTACACTCCTCAATGATGTTGGTGGTCTGATGTAGCTCTGAAGGGCTGCATAAATTTCTTCACAAACATGTGGAATGGTAAAAGGCAAAAACGATGCAATCATACGGTATTCGTGTGACAAAGCTAAGAATGAAGTACCTGCCACATACCTCAGTGTTATTTGTAATTTTGTTTTTGCCGACACAGATCCATATGCAGTTGTCCATTGTTTCTCTAATAGTAGTTCAAAATATGATGTGAATTCTAGAATTTGATTTTGTAAAAAAATTATAAAGAAAAGCAGCAAAAACATTGCTAAAAACATGGCTAAAAAACGCAGCAAAAAATGTGGCAAAAACGCATTGATATATGTGGTAACAAAAATGGTACTTAAAAAAACACCACAATGAAAAAGGTTTACCCAGGTCATTCATTCATGTCTTAAAAAATGACCACGGTTTAGCAAGTTGGATTTGCTTCAAAGGAGACAAGAACATTTCGAATCTCAAAGGAAGTGGATTGATATCTTTCGAAGAAAGCATGTTGTTGAACTCAATCACAAAAATTCTCAAAACTACAAGAGTAGCCTAGCAGACCATTGTAAGAAAGTCGAATGAATCTGACATCATTAGAAAAATAAAGCTCAATTAAGAATATCAAAAACAAATGTGCTTCACTTTAGGTACAATGAAGTCATTGAAATTCACTCCTATAGCGACTTGTGCTCCTAGACCTACCGCATTCTGATGCCATGACTGCTGTTAAGATAAAAGTATAAGCTGAGAGATGCTATAAGCATTAATTGCATATCAAGCCCAAGAAACTCTCAGATATATAAAAAAAAACTCTTTAAATACTTGAAGCCAGATGTTGTGCAGGATCTGTCAAAGCTGAAAGCCATTGAAGGTCGGACAACTGATGATTCAGACTACTATACCGGTGTTTCAGATGCATCATATTAACTATACTGCAGTATATTATCAAACTTTTCAAATACTGAGATTAAGGATTGCATTCATCAGATTATTAACTATATAGCAATCTATATATATATATAATTTGATTACGGTATACAAAATCTCAACTCCAGGGAATACATTTCAGGGCCCGAAAAATCAGACCATAGTAGATTGGAGGTATCTCAGTGATGCATGGTGGATCTGGACAGCCCATGTTTGACTTTCTTAAAATGCCTTTTAAGGATACTCTCCAAAGTCATGTGGGGTAGGAGGGTGTGATGGCGCAATGTTGTTGATGTTGCTAGCATTGATGCCAGTAGTATTCTTAATGGAAGCAGCAAGACATCATGCCAATTGTTGATTGTTTGGTGACAATGCAATTTTGTTGTTAAGCTGGCATAGCAATCTCAATGCAGCTTGCGATTATAGATAGATAGTAAAATATATTAGTTTAATTACTATTAATATGCATTTATTCTAGGTTGTCTGCTGTCGCAAACCCGATTAATTATAATTCATTGTTTTCAACATTTCGAGTTAACATTGGTCTTATTTCAATACATGTTCTGAGTTTTTTTTTTGGAGTTTTGGGTAAGATTGGAGTAAGACTAGTCGATCGACTTACAGAAGATGTTGAGGGGTTTGGAGTATTCATTCACACAGATGATAAATCTTTGGAAGAAAGGTAATAAATGACCTCAATATTCATCTACTACTTCATATACTACTATATAATAGAAAGCCCATTTCAAACTAATAGTAATAGCATTGGTACACCAAGTTCTATGTAGATTATCTGTTTTATACTGATCTACTGATATCTGTTTTAAGCAGAAATTTTAATCTCTTAGGTTGTAATAGGAATTGCATGATTAACAATAGATACAAATACTACTAGTACAAATATATGATACAAATACTACTAGTACAAATATATATCACCCATACCAACCACTAGGATGAATCACCGGCTACCTCCTTTATAAAGACCAGTAGTGTCTTTTATAGGACTTTTGAAAAATGCCAACGGCTGACCACCTCATATCCCCTCACCAGCCGGCTGCTGTAGAATAAAAACATGACCTAGCTGAAAAGTTATACAATAGGATTAGCCGACAAGACTCAACCATTATGCCTGATGTTCTGCTGGGTTTTAGTTAAATGGCATGTATCTTATACGATAAAGCATGTTTGGCATCTATTTCTAAGTAGCAAGAAAAGATCCAGTATTTTCTGCTATAAGGTACAGCAGGGCCTGTCATAAGTAGATCAGGCTCTATCTACTGCTGACAGGAATAAATTTACCTTCAGAGAAGGATTATATGTATCTGAATTGAATATTACAAACAAGGCCATCCATCCAATGTCTAAACATACTTATTGTCAATCATACCTACCAGAATATAAGATAATATGTTAAACAAACCGAACAAATCAAGCTGCAAGCGGAAACAAATGATATTCGACTGTTATCGGCAATATTAAAGTAAAATCTGAAAATGTTTTTTGTTACAAACCAAGCCGAAATACAGGCTAACCAAAACAATAACCTAATTTCAACTTCCTAAATTCTAACCTGAGTGCAGGTGCCCTAAGCACTCAGTCTATCTGCCAATTCTCAAGGATACGGGCTGTTCACTAGGCAATAAAATGTTTGTTTGGATAATGTTTAATTTTATTCAAATCCTAAATCGTGTGGTGAGTTGACGATGAAGTTAGGTTGCCTGTGTGCTGACTGTAATCAGTAATTTGTTACTGCTTGCTGTATTCTGGAGAATTACTAATGGGCAAAACTCTCTTCCCCCTTTTTATAGACAACCACTTAATATAGAATAGTCACTAGTAATTATTTTCCAAACGTAAACAAACTAATCCTATTCTCCACTATGCAGCATAATGTCCATAACTTACCTAAATGTACGGAGCTATGCTAAATTAATTTATACAGAATTGCTAATTATTTAATATTCCAGAATTCGTAACCCAAATTTATTACGGTAATAGTTTACATACAATTAGCCTAATATACGGTATTAATTTTAACCTAAATTCTGATTCAAGCAAGATAGCAATCAAGAAATAGAAAACAAGCAAGAAATAGCAATTAGCTCCAGTCTTACCGTATTAGCAATACAGCATTAGCAATAGGCCTACAGCATTAGCGTCGAATATCACAGGCTACCTACCAATGAATTTACAACCCGAAACAGCTGTTAAGGAGACACAGAATCCGGATTGCGTTCCCCTCCCTCCCTTCAGGATAACCAGTAGTGCCGACCTTCATCAATACAAAGGTAAGCCTGTGAAGTCTAATTTACGACTCACCACCTTGCCATGCGATTAGATCCCCGCTGCCGCTCCAACTCATCGCCTCCCTGGTAGTGCGCCCCATGCCTCCTTTAGCTTATGCTAACTCGGACCGCAATCGCGTGATTACAGAAATGTCGAGCATCAGTCTGACAGTCTCAATGGCATGCAATTAAGCATGCAGTCAAGAAGAAAAACACGATTCGGGTTTGCAGACTACATAATTCATCAATCAGTGTAATTATTATAACAAAGTCTGATATATGCAAACTAAATCAAATTAAAGTAAGCAGCAAAATCAGAAAATTACATACTAAACTGTACAACAAAAGCAGTAAACTATACATAGTTCCGTCACACTAATTTACAAAATATAAGATGACGGCCACCGCCTTCTGGAGCCAGTGGTGTGAAATAAGAATTCAAGGCAATGTATAAGTTTAACAGAGTTCAAGCTAGTTCAACAGCTCTGTTGGCAATATAGAACTGTCCCTGGGAAATACTTCAATTATAAGCTAGGCCTATCCCATTTGTACAAAGCCTAGTTGTTAGTAAGCATTGTACATTATGTATGGCATGAACCCTGCCTAACATGGTACTTAACAATGGAGCATGTACAGTATGCATTGCATATTACCAATTGGGGTGTCGTTTCAGCCTATTTTAACATAAACTTAATTTCGTGAATATTTAATTTCGATATTCACCATTTAAGGTACCTTATAAAGGAAAGTAGCAGGTTATAATGGCAGGCTTTTCTAACCAAAAAATTAACCTACATTTTGGAACACAGTTTAAAGTAAAAGTTTTACTTCTAGACACTAATTTTTCAATATTAATTTAACATTAACCCTATGAGAAGGCTGAAACGACACCCCTAATAGCTTTTTGTGTACAGTACATACCATCAAGCGATTTGGTATCTTCTGCAGTAAAATCCCAACAAGGAGTGCATTGGAGTGCACTGTTGCGAACAATTACTTCAGAAGTGTGATCCCATCTGGTTTCCTCCATCCTACATGTGTAACATGATTGGTTTATTTAATGCAGGCCGCTATTCATTGCCCTTTCGTATTCGAAGGAATTCAGTCAGCAGATCTCCAAATCCAATATCCAACGTAGCATTAGCACACTACATTCTTTATAAAAGTCTAATTAGGCCATTCATTGACTGAAAATGCTGAAGGTCGTGTGGCATGCTGAGGGAATCCAAGTTCACAGTCAGAATTTTAAATATAGGCAGACATTAGTTAGATACAGCATGTTCAAGATTGCCAAGTAGTCTTTGATTCCAAATTTTCTGACATAAAACCCCGATCATCAGCAAATCAATGTCTGCCGAGTGTATTCTAGCCGGTAGATAGTAAGTACGCAGTAGCGGGGTAATACAGTGGAGTAGTATGATACCTTTAAGAATGGGCAGGAAAAGCGACCAAAGTAAGCCAAATTTTTCTTCAATATTTCGAATGGTTTTATTATGTAACAAAAACAACTGGCAGTCATGAAATGGCAGGGGATAGGTGTGAGGACGGCGAAGAGACCTCTCTCTCCCACCATATGGACGCGAAGAGCCCTCTCCCCATAATTTGTAACCGCCAGAGGGTGGTAAATTTTGAACATTTATATATGTGATATATATTTATATTAATATGGCGGTGAATATATATTATCTATTGATTTCCATATCTCTAGATACAAATGTGTTAACGAATTACCAAATCCTGATATTCTGAAAAATGTTAACGATTGGAGTATTACCATCCTCTGCAGAATAGCACCGTTTACTTTGATTACATTGGCTACAGTCCTAACAATATATACTTTGGGAAGACGCCTTAATAAGGTGAATGTAATTTGATATTTATACGCCTACATAATTTAGTGATAGTAGTAATGTATTATAATATTTTATATTGCTATTTACTATTCAATTTGATATTCTGAGTAGGATCTGTGTGTGTATTGAAATCTATTTTGTGGGGTTTCAATAAAAACCTTTAAAATGTATTTGTTACCACTAGTTTTGAGGAATTATAATTTATAATGTATTGTTTTTTTTCCACTGTACTGTACGGTTGTAGTAGAGGTCTTCAGAACTAAAAATAAGTGTTTATTGCATTAGAATAAAATCAGTTATCTGACTATAACTTACACAGGGGACACAAGTCCAACTTCTTTATAGATTGGCTGTGAGTATGGCTATACCAGGAATATATTTATAGATTGGCCGTGAGTATGGCTAAACCATGAATATATTTATAGATTGGCCGTGAGTATGGCTAAACCAGGAATATATTTATAGATTGGCCGTGAGTATGGCTAAACCAGGAATATATTTATAGATTGGCCGTGAGTATGGCTAAACCAGGAATATATTTATAGATTGGCCGTGAGATATGGCTAAACCAGGAATATATTTATAGATTGGCGGTGAGTATGGCTAAACCATGAATATATTTATAGATTGGCCGTGAGTATGGCTAAACCAGAAATATATTTATAGATTGGCCGTGAGTATGGCTAAACCATGAATATATTTATAGATTGGCCGTGAGTTGTGGCTAAACCAGGAATATATTTATAGATTGGCCGTGAGTATGGCTAAACCATGAATATATTTATAGATTGGCCGTGAGTATGGCAAAACCAGGAATATATTTATAGATTGGCCGTGAGTATGGCTAAACCAGGAATATATTTATAGATTGGCCATGAGTTATGGCTAAACCATGAATATATTTATAGATTGGCCGTGAGTATGGCTAAACCATGAATATATTTATAGATTGGCCGTGAGTATGGCTAAACCAGAAATATATTTATAGATTGGCCGTGAGTATGGCTAAACCATGAATATATTTATAGATTGGCCGTGAGTTGTGGCTAAACCAGGAATATATTTATAGATTGGCCGTGAGTATGGCTAAACCAGAAATATATTTATAGATTGGCCGTGAGTATGGCTAAACCATGAATATATTTATAGATTGGCCGTGAGTTGTGGCTAAACCAGGAATATATTTATAGATTGGCCGTGAGTATGGCTAAACCATGAATATATTTATAGATTGGCCGTGAGTATGGCTAAACCAGAAATATATTTATAGATTGGCCGTGAGTATGGCTAAACCATGAATATATTTATAGATTGGCCGTGAGTTATGGCTAAACCAGGAATATATTTATAGATTGGCCGTGAGTATGGCTAAACCAGAAATATATTTATAGATTGGCCGTGAGTATGGCTAAACCATGAATATATTTATAGATTGGCCGTGAGTTGTGGCTAAACCAGGAATATATTTATAGATTGGCCGTGAGTATGGCTAAACCATGAATATATTTATAGATTGGCCGTGAGTTGTGGCTAAACCAGGAATATATTTATAGATTGGCCGTGAGTATGGCTAAACCATGAATATATTTATAGATTGGCCGTGAGTATGGCTAAACCAGAAATATATTTATAGATTGGCCGTGAGTATGGCTAAACCATGAATATATTTATAGATTGGCCGTGAGTTGTGGCTAAACCAGGAATATATTTATAGATTGGCCGTGAGTATGGCTAAACCATGAATATATTTATAGATTGGCCGTGAGTATGGCTAAACCAGAAATATATTTATAGATTGGCCGTGAGTATGGCTAAACCATGAATATATTTATAGATTGGCCGTGAGTTGTGGCTAAACCAGGAATATATTTATAGATTGGCCGTGAGTATGGCTAAACCATGAATATATTTATAGATTGGCCGTGAGTATGGCTAAACCAGAAATATAATTATAGATTGGCCGTGAGTATGGCTAAACCATGAATATATTTATAGATTGGCCGTGAGTTATGGCTAAACCAGGAATATATTTATAGATTGGCCGTGAGTATGGCTAAACCATGAATATATTTATAGATTGGCCGTGAGTATGGCTAAACCAGGAATATATTTATAGATTGGCCGTGAGTATGGCTAAACCATGAATATATTTATAGATTGGCCGTGAGTTGTGGCTAAACCAGGAATATATTTATAGATTGGCCGTGAGTATGGCTAAACCATGAATATATTTATAGATTGGCCGTGAGTATGGCTAAACCAGAAATATATTTATAGATTGGCCGTGAGTATGGCTAAACCATGAATATATTTATAGATTGGCCGTGAGTTATGGCTAAACCAGGAATATATTTATAGATTGGCCGTGAGATATGGCTAAACCAGGAATATATTTATAGATTGGCCGTGAGTATGGCTAAACCATGAATATATTTATAGATTGGCCGTGAGTATGGCTAAACCAGAAATATATTTATAGATTGGCCGTGAGTATGGCTAAACCATGAATATATTTATAGATTGGCCGTGAGTTGTGGCTAAACCAGGAATATATTTATAGATTGGCCGTGAGTATGGCTAAACCATGAATATATTTATAGATTGGCCGTGAGTATGGCAAAACCAGGAATATATTTATAGATTGGCCGTGAGTATGGCTAAACCAGGAATATATTTATAGATTGGCCATGAGTTATGGCTAAACCATGAATATATTTATAGATTGGCCGTGAGTATGGCTAAACCATGAATATATTTATAGATTGGCCGTGAGTATGGCTAAACCAGAAATATATTTATAGATTGGCCGTGAGTATGGCTAAACCATGAATATATTTATAGATTGGCCGTGAGTTGTGGCTAAACCAGGAATATATTTATAGATTGGCCGTGAGTATGGCTAAACCAGAAATATATTTATAGATTGGCCGTGAGTATGGCTAAACCATGAATATATTTATAGATTGGCCGTGAGTTGTGGCTAAACCAGGAATATATTTATAGATTGGCCGTGAGTATGGCTAAACCATGAATATATTTATAGATTGGCCGTGAGTATGGCTAAACCAGAAATATATTTATAGATTGGCCGTGAGTATGGCTAAACCATGAATATATTTATAGATTGGCCGTGAGTTATGGCTAAACCAGGAATATATTTATAGATTGGCCGTGAGTATGGCTAAACCAGAAATATATTTATAGATTGGCCGTGAGTATGGCTAAACCATGAATATATTTATAGATTGGCCGTGAGTTGTGGCTAAACCAGGAATATATTTATAGATTGGCCGTGAGTATGGCTAAACCATGAATATATTTATAGATTGGCCGTGAGTTGTGGCTAAACCAGGAATATATTTATAGATTGGCCGTGAGTATGGCTAAACCATGAATATATTTATAGATTGGCCGTGAGTATGGCTAAACCAGAAATATATTTATAGATTGGCCGTGAGTATGGCTAAACCATGAATATATTTATAGATTGGCCGTGAGTTGTGGCTAAACCAGGAATATATTTATAGATTGGCCGTGAGTATGGCTAAACCATGAATATATTTATAGATTGGCCGTGAGTATGGCTAAACCAGAAATATATTTATAGATTGGCCGTGAGTATGGCTAAACCATGAATATATTTATAGATTGGCCGTGAGTTGTGGCTAAACCAGGAATATATTTATAGATTGGCCGTGAGTATGGCTAAACCATGAATATATTTATAGATTGGCCGTGAGTATGGCTAAACCAGAAATATATTTATAGATTGGCCGTGAGTATGGCTAAACCATGAATATATTTATAGATTGGCCGTGAGTTATGGCTAAACCAGGAATATATTTATAGATTGGCCGTGAGTATGGCTAAACCATGAATATATTTATAGATTGGCCGTGAGTATGGCTAAACCAGGAATATATTTATAGATTGGCCGTGAGTATGGCTAAACCATGAATATATTTATATAGATTGGCCGTGAGTTATGGCTAAACCAGGAATATATTTATAGATTATCCATGAGTATGGCTAAACCAGGAATATATTTATAGATAGGCCGTGAGTATGGCTAAACCAGGAATATATTTATAGATTGGCCGTGAGTTATGGCTAAACCAGAAATATATTTATAGATTGGCCGTGAGTATGGCTAAACCAGGAATATATTTATAGATTGGCCGTGAGTTGTGGCTAAACCAGGAATATATTTATAGATTGGCCGTGAGTATGGCTAAACCATGAATATATTTATAGATTGGCCGTGAGTATGGCTAAACCAGGAATATATTTATAGATTGGCCGTGAGTATGGCTAAACCAGGAATATATTTATAGATTATCCGTGAGTATAGCTAAACCAGGAATATATTTATAGATTGGCCGTGAGTATGGCTAAACCAGGAATATATTTATAGATTGGCCGTGAGTATGGCTAAACCATGAATATATTTATAGATTGGCCGTGAGTATGGCTAAACCAGGAATATATTTATAGATTGGCCGTGAGTATGGCTAAACCAGGAATATATTTATAGATTGGCCATGAGTTATGGCTAAACCAGGAATATATTTATAGATTGGCTGTGAGTTATGGCTAAACCAGGAATATATTTATAGATTGGCCGTGAGTTGTGGCTAAACCAGGAATATATTTATAGATTGGACGTGAGTATGGCTAAACCATGAATATATTTATAGATTGGCCGTGAGTATGGCTAAACCAGGAATATATTTATAGATTGGCCATGAGTTATGGCTAAACCAGGAATATATTTATAGATTGGCTGTGAGTTATGGCTAAACCAGGAATATATTTATAGATTGGCCGTGAGTTGTGGCTAAACCAGGAATATATTTATAGATTGGACGTGAGTATGGCAAAACCAGGAATATATTTATAGATTGGCCGTGAGTATGGCTAAACCATGAATATATTTATAGATTGGCCGTGAGTATGGCTAAACCAGGAATATATTTATAGATTGGCCGTGAGTATGGCTAAACCAGGAATATATTTATAGATTGGCAATGAGTTATGGCTAAACCAGGAATATATTTATAGATTGGCTGTGAGTTATGGCTAAACCAGGAATATATTTTGCAAACAAGTTAGAAATATTAAGAAATATTTTTTTCTTTCCCAACATCAATGAGTAAATGAAGTTTAGAAAGCATATCCAATAGCACTTCTAGTTAATCAGAAAAACCGCTGCTGACTATAAATGAGCAAATAGCTCACAAGTATTTTTGTCATATCAGAATAGGCTGATAAGCAATAAGCATGACAACAATGTACAGATATATGTTTGACTGAAAACAACCATACTATTTAAAAGCAATTTTGAATAAGTTAATTACCGAATACAATATCTGTAACAATTTATTACCTTTAAAAATAATACTTTTTCGCAATTATTTAAATTACCAATCATTTCCTTATGTGCACATTTGAAAAATTACCAATATTATTTGAGAAGAATATTGTTGCCATAGTGTCAACTGTTGCAATTAGTCAATTAGAAAAGGCATATACAATTTATATTTTTATATTCATAATATCTTAACAATTATTTCCAAACAAGATACCAGGAGATAGAGACAAGAAGCGAAGATCACAATACCAAACAATTAATAAAACATTAATTGCTGTAACAGTCACTTACATTGTCTTGCTACTCCCCATACTACTATTGGCAGGAAATATTGCAGCAGAGGTTTGTTCTTATCATTATTAATATAGGCGAAATTTCTTTAAATGTTCGTTTTAAATGTTGTACAATCATTTATTATTAAGTACATTTATTAACTGGAGATCTGACAATTCGTCCCCTAGCGGCAGACAGAGGAACTGTAAAAGTCTGTCTGTGGTAGAATTTCTAAACTTTTGATAGAATTTACCAAGTTTGAAGCAAGTTTACCAAGTGTACCAAGTTTGGTTCCATTTCATCCATGACTGACCGACTTATTAGCGTTCAAACATTCCTGCCACAAACATAGCCAGCCAGCCAACCAGCCACAAACAAACTAATAATAGCTGCAGGAACTCTAGCAGAGCTTCAGTGATAAACTGTTTTATGTACTGTTAATTCTTTTTTCACAATGGATCATAATATTGCTTTATTATGGTACACATTATAGATACATATCACTTCCTTATTTTGAATGACAATTACTGAAAATATGATAAAATATCTGGAAATCCAGAGTGGGGCATGCACATTGCACATGCACAATATATGTATAATGTTTTATGATTTTGGTGGATGGGGAAAAAGTATTGGCCAATTTTTAAAAAAATACTGATATTTAGCGTAAAATTATGCTGAAGAAGAATTCCATGCAGTTGCCATGGTAACTATTTAGAGACAGCATAGCATCTCAATGTGCAGCTGCAATGCAGCAGGCCGATTGTAGTAGTAGAAGAAAATGGTAGCTTGTAATATGTGATCCTTAATATGCGGATTTTTCATCGGTCATTATAATCGGCAGTAAATATCATATTGGGCCTCGTAATGTATAGGGACAATGAGAAAGATGGGCAAGGGATGGGCATTCCCTGCAAAAGATCCAGTGGTTTATCACTTTTCTCACCAAACCTCCACTTATTTACTAACTAACTTATTCTTTACAGCAATGGTCGTCTCCTCTCAACTCTGTATTTTGGTGGATATTTGCTCATGTACTAATGATATGGAATCACTGTGTCAACTTCATTATTTACATGACATTCAATGCTGATTTTCGCTCTGCTTTCTGTCAGATCTTCACTGCTGTGTACTCTAAATGTAAATAATGTATCAATACAAATTATAATCAATACAAGTTTAATTCAAGTTTAATTAATCAATAATTTATATTGAACAATGCTTAAATGTTCTAATTAAGTATATATTATGTAATAGGACAATATGATAATGCTCTCCATAGCTAAAAATATCAACCGACCCTATCGGGGTTCGAACCCGGTACCTAAGTTTCAATCTTCCGGTTATCTTCAGCCGGGTGTTTGTCCTAAGACAACTGCTACCAGGACGGACGAAGGACGGATCACCGTCACTCACCCCACAACAATTCATTTATTATTTTTAAATATTCTAATTTGTTCAAATTTTTACATGATGATCGAATTAATGATTACTTGAGTTTGGTGTTGTTAAGAAAATTTAATTGATAGTATATTGACCTAAGTACGAATGGTTCGACAACATTTGTGTCTACTGTTGACGGTGACACAGAACCATTTGAAGTGTTATGGGGCGTCCTCCAGGGAGACACACTTGCACCATTCTTGTTCATAATTGTTGTTGACTATGTTCTACGCATGTCCTTAGATCATCATAATGATGATGGGGTGATGATAACTCCACCTACTGGCTCCAGAAGTCGAGGAAATCCTGCCAAGTACCTAACTGATCTAGACTTCGCTGATGACTTAGGAGTACTCTCAGAATCACTAGAGGGAGCCCAACGGCTCCTCAGCTCATTAGAACATGCTGCTTCTAGTGTTGGTCTTTTTATTAACTCCAGAAAGACCAAAATTTTGACAGTTAACTTTGAAAGTCCTCAGCAAATCTCTGATCGGATAAGCATAAGCTCAAAAGATGGTATGCTTGAGCATGTGGGTGATTTCTGTTACCTGGGATCATGGATCCGGAAGTCAGGTGAGTACCTTCGAATACGTAAGGGAAAGGCATGGGCAGCCTTGAATAGGCTTTCCAGGATTTGGAAGTCACCGAGAATTAATCGGAAACTTAAGGTCCGATTATTTAGAGCAGCAGTAGTTCCAGTACTCCTCTATGGGAGTCCATGCTGGGCTCTAACTGCTGAGGACACCAAATCTCTGGATGGCACATTCACAAGAATGCTACGCCGGGTTCATTGTGTCAAGTACAATGCACACATCTCCAACCAGACACTATATAACATTGGAGGTGTCTCATTGGTTCCCCCAAGCTTGACACTAGAACAAAATCGCCTCCGCTTTGCAGGACATTGCTTTCGCCGTGAGGATTAGCCAGTGCATAATCTTGTACTTTGGCAGCCTCATGGAGTGAATAAGTATGGTGGACAGCCCATGACTTTCTTGAGACGCATCTTAAAGGACACTGGCCTTGAAGATGCGGATGATCTAGCAAATGTCATGGGTGATAGGGAGATGTGGCGGTGCAATTTTGCGCATATTATTCTGACTGAGTCTTATTTTAACTTATGGTATTTATTCTTGTTTTCATTATCGCTTTTATATGTTCTCTGTTCTTGAATCATAATCATGTTCATGTTATTGTTAATAGTAAATAAAATATGATTTGTAATGGTTGAATCATTTTGAGATCATTCTTGCATCCAGAGGTCCAACTATATTAATTGTATTGATTTGATATTTCAAATTATTTGTACAAAAAATTATAGTAGGCCTAACGGTGAAATATATGGTAAAAGCTTCTTTATCCAGTAATTTATATTGAACAAATATATAAAACAATTGCTTAATGTTCTAATTAATTAGTTCAATGTTCCATGATCTAACTAATATATTAATTGTGTTTGGTGTAGCTAAAAAAGTTGAATTGATAGTAGATTCGACCGAGTATGAATATTGAGTTTGCAAATAATATTAATTACAATATTTGATAAAATAATAATAATTTTACGAATTAATTATGCTGCTGAGCTGTGTAAATTACTCAGACTTAGTCTTATTTTATCTTATCGTATTTATTTACTTATTTATCTTCTAGTATTTATTCTTGTTTTTATTATAGCCTTTATATGTTATATGTTCACTGTATTTGAATCATAATCATTCATTACATTAGTATTAGTAAATATAATATGATTTGGAATGGTTGAATCATTTGGAGATCATTCTTGCGTCCAGAGGTTTAACTATATTAATTGCCTTCAACAGAACGTTTCATTGTGGTGGTTCTATTACAACATACAGTATGGCGAAGTTGATTATTAATACTGGAGACAACAAGAAATAGCTAATAATACACTCTGTTATTAATAGTAATCAAGACAGCACGAGCGAGAAATAAATAGGTGGATTATTTATGGCCATTTATGGATCATCCATAGACGAGCGTTAAGTAATCCAGAAATTTAATAGAAAAGTATTTTATTCCAAAATTGTAACATTACTCAACGCCGTTAGTATTAACAGCGAGTTGTTATTTAGCACTTTACAACATTTGAGGACATTACAGCATTGTAGTGGCCTGTACATTTAGTATTGTATTTGGTGTTATTGTTTACGTGGTATCCAATGACGGCGTTAAGTAATGTCCACTACGGGGACATTACTTAACGCCGTCAATGGTTACCATGTAAACAATAGGTGGAGATTTGCCTGACAGCCAGATAGGTCTACTGAATTACCTACCAGTAGGCGGGTTATAGCTATTAATAACCAGTATCTAAATTATTAACATGGCTCCAAACGCCACCATAAATATAAGCTAACTTATTCATAACATAATTTATGTAATTTTTACATTTATTTTTACAGCACCTAATTTAATTTGTGCAGTTTCTATCACTTATAATGTATAATATGTACAATCATTTCGTAATGTTAAAATTTTGGAATAAAACTACATACATACTTGTTGCAAAGTACTTGCTAAGTACTACAGTGTTCTGTTCCTCGTGGCTTTATTTTCCCTCACTCACTAACGTTCGTTCGTGTAACAAAGCCACTCGGATCATCACACTGTAAAGTGCTACTTTACACACAAGTATGTAAATAGTTATTATTATAAAAATATCTATCTATATATTAAAATCTTAAATGATTAATAACAATAGAATATGCCGATACTGATAAAAAAAGTGATTGGTGAACGTGTGCGACAAGAAACACCTAGAGGTAACCCGAAAGGTCCTCTGTCAATAAATCAATCAATCACTTACCTCAAAATGAACATCATATGCTGCAGATTCAACTATATGTTCCATTGTGATATTGACCAATATTATAAGAGGTGAGCCTTTTTCGTGTGCACCTGCCAATGGCATAAATGCCCTATGTATTGGAACAATGTTCAAAACGATTTCAAATGCCTCATTTCTGGAGCCGGTGTATCGAAGCTCCCGAGCTCTCGAGCATACGAAGAGTCTTGGATTCTCGGGAGCTGGGGCTCGGGCGCCCGAGCGCTCGGGTGCCGTTTTGGCGCGGTCTCGACGCTCCCGAGCGCTCAGGCACCCAAGCCCGAGCTCACGAGAACCCTGTCTCTAACTATTTGGTATTGTTACAAATATTTTCACTACGTACCATCGATCATCTCAACATTGTAGGCCCTATTTCTATACTTAGTATATTGTATTATTCGATATGTATTCTTTTAGTTAGGACATTTTATTAATGAAATATAATATTACCGGTAGGATTGTTTATGAAATACTGTTTTGCAACAAATTAATTAATTGTATTATTTAGATTATTGTTACTTATAAATAAAAGTGAAATTACATTTATAATAATTAGCACTATGCCCAGCCTATGCAGTACGAACGTACTTTGATGATTCGGGATGACCCGAGTACCGACTTTCGAAATCCTCTCCAAACCTTAATGCGCCGGAGATCCCGAGTTCCCGAGCGAAAATCAAGGCCCCGAGCACGCTCGGGAGCTTCGAGACACCGCACCGGCTTTTGGTGTTAACACTCCAGAAGTCATAAAATAGTACATCATAGCCATTGGCAGTCTATGGGAGTCAGCATTGACATATCTGGAGACAGTGTCTCGTAGCTCCCGAGCGCGCTCATGGCCTCGATTTTCGCTCAGGAACTCGGGCGCCTGAGGATTTGGAGAGGATCTCGAAAGTCGGGGCTCGGGATCGGGCGCCCGAGCGTTCTCGGGGGGGGGGGGGGGAGGCTTGGGTGCATACGAGGGTCTCGAAGCTCCCGAGCCCGAGAACACAAGCCTGAGCTCCCGAGAACCCGAGCCTGGAGAGCTTGGGAGGTCTGGACTAACCAAGCGCAGTACAATTAGTTTAACTTTTTACCAATCCGGTACTTTGCGAACTACATACATTTATTACCGGTACTGGGTCCCTTGGCTTACAATCAGAAAGTGAAAGTGACTTTACTTATTTTCCCAACACTGAATTTTAAATTCTATTTAAGGGAGTACTAGTTCTGGCTTTCAAATTTTTTTTTCTATTTTATCTAGAGCAGATTTTTATCAAGATTCCAAATATGAAAACCGTTTAGCCAAATCTGTCTTACTTTTCGAGATATGGCGGACTGCCGTTTTACTGTCTCTCTGTCCAACAGTATGTCTCCAAAACAATAGAAAACATAATCTGTCTAAAAAATTCCTATATGGGTTTTTTGGTCTGTGACTTCATTTCTGATATCAGTATTCAAATTTGGCCTTGTCTTTTCTGTCTGTATGCCTGTCAGTCTGTCCATCAAAATATATCCGACAGCCTGACAGCCAAATAGACAATTTTAAAGTCATCAAATGTTAAATCTGACACTCGAAATTAATTCTGCGACCAGGAAAACCCCTATAAGTAAACTTTTAGCATGATGGTGTGCCCTTTTCTTATATTTAACGGACAGATTGTTGGATAGTCAGACAGACCAACAGACAGACTAACTAGATTTCATTAAAAGTAAAATCTGACCTCAGAAATGAAATCTCCCCCCTTAAATTGATTTTAAATTTCTAGAAAATTGTAGTGATATTCTGGTCCCCCAGAAAGAAAAGTACAAGAAAAAATTTTTTAAACTAAACAATATAACTCTAATCAGTATAATCTAAATCCAAACAAATTCACAGAAGTATATTGATCTAATGATCTACTTGTATGGGTGGGTTGGGTATGATATATAGTACAAGGACAATTTAATGTTCATTAATATTGTTCAATATTATTAATTAATAATGTTTAATCTTTACTATCATCACTCATCTGGCAGTACTTACTGCAAACATGGTTAACTAAAAATTGCGCAATGGCAATTGCTGAATAATTTCCAGCCCAAAAAACATTTCTTGATCTTTGTCACTTAGATCAGTGGTCCCTATCTCATAGTCATACCATTTATAACCACTGCCCTGGATATCCAGCAACATTATCTTTTGTTTGGTGTAGGGATAGTAAAAGTGAGCCAACTCCTCGGCCTTTTGAATAACCTCTGCCTTCGAAGGGTCTGGAACTACCTGTCCAATATTCGTTATATATTTCATAAATTGTCCTTCAACATATTCCTCAATAGCTACAGAATCAACATTGTCTGTATTTGGATTCTTTCTTTCCCCATACCAACAGTTATTGTAAACAAAACACTCTTCTTCTCCGTGGTTAGCAATAGTTGCCTTCCGAAATGAATGAGCTATCATCTTAGCCACAGCATGCATCTGAACCTGCTTTTTAGTGTGTTCATCTACATCAACTTTAATCTCATTAATATTAAGGATCTCTTTAACCTCTGGTTTGTAATTCTTGACCACAAAATGTTTATCTTCAACGGTTCCTTTTCTACAGTTATACTAAGTTATACTTAGGACCCCCAAGTCGAATTCTCTATATCAATTTCCTGTAACTCAATCTCAGCCGTTTCGTATGTGCCCAGGCTCAATTTTCTGGCCTTCATTAAGCGCGACACAGGAACTGATATTGGATACAACTTCTTAAGACCTGAGCCTGAAGTTTGATGCTCAATAGTGTTTGATCCGGGTGAAAATCCATGAGGCTGTAATATGGAAGTCGGGTATATGTTGTTATTAGTACCGGTAGGCCTATAGTAGCTACAGTTGACACCCTAATGTGGGCATACTTTTTAAAAAACTGCAATATATTATATTTTAATTTTAAGAGGCCTTTTTAAGAGGAATGAAACTTTGACATCTAATCTACTCAATAAATCTTTAACAATTTATTTTATTTCAGGTTTTTATATATTTTTTTAAAAAATATTTATTTAAAAAGTGCCCACTTTAAGGTAAAAAAACAGTTTTACCCCAAAGTGGACATTTTAACCTTCTCTTCAACAGACCTTTTAAAATGTAAATTAGGTTGATTTTTGCTCTAAGATACCCCCTATTGTGGGCACCATTGGAAATTTAAAAAAAAACTATACAAACAGGGCAAAAAAAATAGCCCAAAACAATGGATTAGGGCAAAATACAAGCACTACAAAATCTGCTAAAAAACTGTAAAATTTGAAGTTTTATTTTTTGGATGATAGCGCTTTCATTGAATGCTAAATACAGTTTATATGGATAGAAAATATAAACAAACTAACAAAAACAACAAATACATAACTAGAACATCTAGGAGATATTTTGAATAAGCTACGAGGGGTGTAAAATCCACACTATATTATAGGACACCATAGTGAACTACGAAATGGACTAACGCACCAGTAAACAGCACTGATTGATTATATTAAGGATTAACACAATGAAGTAAAGTGAAATATAGGTTTTGCATTACAGATTTACCATACAACTGTACACACTACTTACAACTGATAAATACAAACATACTGGTAGGTAATATACTGGTACATACATAATTGACTACATAATGGCTAAATTGTTCTCATTAATAAAAAAAAATTGAATAATATATGGTCGACCCAAACATATATTAATCATTTTTGTATTATTAATTGGCTCCATTCCGCCATAATATATAATGATAACAACACAATGTATTAATTATTGCACTAATGTACTTAACTCCTGTACCTACCAGTATACCACTCTACGGCTCTACCTACCACTAGGCAGTTAAACTGATTATAGTAACACAGTTTAGATTGTCGTTACGGTAAGTGATTAACATATTGGCTAACTAATCGCAATAATTTTTATTGTCCGTTTAAATCCTTTTTTTGTCCTTTTTTTTATTTTTTATGTCCTCCAAAAATCTAATGTTAGGTTACATGCTACCGGTTTCTCTACTGCTGTTCTCTCAGGCTATCAGTACCGGTGTTAGTATATATAGCACTATTTTGCTGTATTGTATGTACAGATGTAGGTATAAAGCAGGCATTTCTGTATTTTAGTACCGGTACCGGCACCGGTACTGCTGTAGGCCTACTGTGTAGCCTACCATTTAAATACGGTACTGGTAGGCCTACCGGCTGACCGGTTGTTTTGGTTAGAAAATCCCGCCTCATCTGTAACCTGATCCTTTGCCTGATTTGGTAAAGTGACCGTTTATTGTTTTGGTTAGAAAGGCCCGCCTCTGTAACCTGCTCCTTTCCTTCATTTTGTAAAGTGACTGTGTATTGTTTTGGTTAGAAAATCCCGCCTCTGTAACCTGACCCTTTCCCTCAATTAATTAAGTGATCGTTTATTGCTTTGGTTAGGAAATCCCGCCTCTGTAACCTGCTCCTTTCTCTCAATTGGTAATGTTATCGTTTATTGTTTTGGTAGAAAATCCCGTCTCTGTAACCTGCACCTTTCCCTGATTTGGTAAAGTGACTGTTTATTGTTTTGGTTAGAAAATTCCGCATCTCTAACCTGCTCCTTTCTCTCAATTGGTAATGCTATCGTTTATTGTTTTGGTTAGAAAATCCCGTCTCTGTAACCTGCTTCTTTCCCTCAATTAGTTAAATGATCGTTTATTGTTTTGGTTAGAAAATCCCGCCTCTGTAACCTGCTCCTTTCCCTGATTTGGTAAAGTGACTGTTTATTGTTTTGGTTAGAAAATCCGGCCTTAACCTCTGCTCCTTTCCATCAATTGGTAATTGTTTTTGGCTATAAAATGAGTGTTTTGCTACGTCATGTGGTAATCGATTATCGACAACAACCACAAACTATTAAATTTAGAGTCATTTACCACAGGCGCATATGGAATTCTATCTCATAGTCTATAAATCATGGAATCATGGAATGTTTTGGCACAGGCATAGTGAAACCAACTGTCCGACAGACCAGAAATCAACAAATTTTGAATGTTTTGGCATAGGCATGTTGAAATCAACTGTCTGACAGTCCAGAAATCAGCAGTCTGACAGTTTGAAGAAATACATACATAAAAAGTCATTAAAAGGACAATAAAAGTCACTAAAAGGACAACAAAAGTCATTATGCACAATTCGTAAAAAAAGGAAGACAAAAAAAGTCAAATAAAAGGACATAAAAAATCACTGCCCTAACTAATCAGCACAAACAGAAACAATGAATTAAAAGATTAACAGCTTCAATTACTTGTAACCAATTAAATCGTAGGTTCCACCTTGGTGTAGTGGTTGCATTGAATTCACATCTCCCGTAGGTCGTGGGTTCGATCCTCACATGGGCCAGGGCAGTTTTCGTTTTGGCACGAATGCTTTAAAGGGACCAGCCAGGGCGCATCTCTGCCTTGCATCCTTAAGTGGTAGCTAAATGAGTACTGGAGTTTCCTCTGTGGAGTAAAGTTCTGGGGGGACCGCACTGGAAATAAGTCGTCAGACTTTGTGCGTAATCCCTGACCTAGCGGCCGAAGAAAATTTCCTTACTTAAATAGGTCTACCAGATTAACATAAATAGAGTATTAACTGCTTGCTTAACACTATTTAGATTGAGTTTTTAAGTGATTTATATTGATTAAAACCACCTAATCTTCAATACTGGTACAAATATCGCAGAAGTAGTCGTCTACACCAATTTCAAATGTCATTAGAACACAATCCTCACAGACCCAGCGAGAACAATGTTCGCATCCAGCCCATGTGCAGGCAGCACTGTTATCCAGACCATTAGTTCCACAGAGATAACAAAAATCATATATATCATCATTGGAATCATTAGAACTGATATATCACAAAAATCATTGGTCTTTTTCTTAATACTGCCACGGAACGATTTCTTATGTTGCTTCCTCTTCCTCTTTGTTTCAACCATAGCAGCTTTCTGTGCTCTCTTGATTTGAGCATTCTTCTTCCTCTGTTCAGCAGCAACCTTCTTATTTTCTATCTCTTGTCTTTGCTCATGAGATTACTTACCACTTCATCAGAAGTTAATACACGGGCTTTCGTCTTCACCCTCAGGGGACGCTTTCTACCTGGTGGTACATAATGAATAGCCGGGGTAAATATATCAGCATATTCTCTAGGGACGACATTGTAGCGAACCAATGGGTGTGTAAAAGCTTTTGTGGTATAACTGGTTCGTTTGCTTTGCTGGCCAGTTCCCCCCCGGTCGCTAGAATACTCTAAAGGGGATCTATAGCTAAAATAGTGCAAGCTACCAGCTTATTGGCTGATTTGCTGTACGCAGGTATCTGGGCTCTGTTTAATCGGCCAACCAGCCTAGGAAGGTTGCGTCATAGCCTTGTTTTTTGTATCTCCCAATAGAATTTGAGTTAGCCTTGATTTTGACCTATCACAGAGCTACTGAACTGAAATTTTCCTATCTCACTGCTCTTTCTCTGTGTTGAACGGGAGCTTCGTGGAATAAGGGTAGTTGGTATCCTCGTATAGAGTAGTAGTCACGAGTTTTTCAAAGCCACGAAAGAACGGCTTTGTAGTGTTTTGTGCTTTTCTGCTTTTAGCCCAACACTAGTAGGTTTAATTATAAGGACATATATCCTTTAACTATCTGACGAACTCTGCTAAAAATTACCTGCTCAATCAATACTGTATACTGCTATTTGTTGTCGGTTATTCATTATATTTGTTGATGAATTATTATATTGGAATAACGAGAAATAACCCCGAAAACCCAATATTCTTGATATACCGAAGGTAAGAGAGAAAGGTTACCTATAACGATTGTGACTTATGTTAAAGTGGTTTGAAGTGAATCTAATGTTATTTGATAGACCCTACATGAGTCAGTCTGTGTTCCTTTTATATGTGACTAAAATCAGTGAAAATTGGCAGATTAGTGTGCAGTATTGTGCAGCATTGTGTATGAGTGAGTCTGTTAAAGAAGCAATTCCTAAAGAATGCGCCATATATGTGAATTATAATTAAGCCATATCGTTGTGAGTAGTTTAAGTCATAACTCTGTTTATATAGATAAAGCGCCACGTCCTAAAGGAACTGTTAATATTCCCGAAGGTGAATAATATTGTCAGAGATTATATAATACTGTCAGTCGAATAATACATTAGGCTTACATAGCAATAAAATTAAGCCGTCGAACCCAATCTCCCGGGAATATCCAGCGGGTGAATGATCGCGCACAGATTGGTTTCGACTAGTGTAGTGAATCAAATACTTGTCATAGGCTAAAAGGCGATTTAATATCTAGAAGACATCTTAATTTGGCGGGTTAAACTGCCAAAGGTCTGAAAGCGCGAACATTAAAGGATATAGCTTCTTTATTGCAGTAAGCAATAAAGTTGAAAATACCGGTCAACCGGTAAACTTGAACCGGTACTTCTGTAGGTCAGTAGGCCCAACTGCAAGAACCGGTACTGCTGTAGGCCCGTAGGTCCAACTGCCAGAACCGGTACTTCTGTAGGTCCGTAGGCCTAACTGTCCTAACCGGTACTTCCCGTATAAGTACATTAGTATTATTCGATTTGATTGTTGTATACCGGTAGGTCTTAGTACTTAATCAGGGAACGGCCGCCCTGGTTTTTTATTGAGATTTTACTTATTTCTGTCAAGTTTTATTTGTTTGTAGGCCAGTATTGAACAGAAGACGTGTAAGCCTGATCAGATTGTACAGACAATTTGTAGGCTGAGCTGTTGTCTGATTGCTGTTAAGTCTGAACGGATTGCAGTGTGTGTAGATCACCTGTCCGATAAAGAACGGTTAGGAAGTAGGGGCAGCGAATGCTGTAAGGTAAACCCCCAATTAAAGAATAAGTCGTACTACTGGGTTAGAACGCATACTACCTAATTATTTCGGAGTCTGCATGTCCTGTAGTTTATTTAGGCTTGAGAGTAGTCTGCCATCGTTTAGTCTGTACTTTGTTTGTGTAAGTCTGTACGGGTAGCGTATAATTTTATTTAGATAATTTGTAGGCTGGATAGTTGTCTGGCTGTTATTAGGTCTGAACGGATTGCAGCGTGTGTAGATCACTTGTCCGATAAAGAACGGTTAGGAAGTAGGGGCAGCGAATGCTGTAAGGTAAACCCCCAACTAAAGAATAAGTCGTACTACTGGGTTAGAACGCATACTACCTAATTATTTCGGAGTCTGCATATACCGTAGTTTGTTTAGGCTTGATGGTAGTCTGTCAGTGTTCGGTCTGCATTTTGTTTGAGTAGTTTGTACGCGTAGCGTAATATTTATTATTCAGAGTTTATGCGATTATCCGCAACATTCATTCCCCAAGTTTGTTCCTACAGTAATTGTGTCTGTTATACATACCGCTATAGTTAAATTAACCCCGGTACTACACGGGCTGCTTGGCGTAGGTAAAGACTGGTGATTTTGTGCACCGGTCACTCCAGCAGATGCCGTGGTTCTTTTAGCTGTTCAAGTATATTTAACTACTGATTATCTGTTGTACAAGTACTCGTACCTAATTTAGGGTTTAGTGTACAGTGCTTACCGAAAGTAATTAGTGTAGGCATTATATTTGTGTTGTAAAGTGGTTGATAGGCACGTTCGATTAGCTCTATTAACTTCTAGGTAGGAACACTCCGTGATACATAACGTAGAACCTATAGCGATACGGCTATAGGTCGTCAGGCGGTGGTATTTTCCTATCTGGACAACGCAGTGTATTCACTACTACTTATTATTTCAAATACCGTAGTACCCTGTCCGTTGTAATAACCAGATTTCTAACCCTTTGTTAGGCTGGTTTGTAGACTTCTTGTAAAATCACCCTAAAAATTCGTATTTTGCGTTTTTTGTAAATTTTTGTGTTTATTTAGAGATCGTAATCTCACCCGAATTGTACGTAATTTGTAGTATTAAGTAACTTAGGTAAATTAGCATTATTTGTTTTAGTGTCTTATAAGTAACACTTCACTGAAAGCGTACCGCTTTGTGTAGTGATTACCCACCCGAAATAATAACATTTATTTCAAACATTGACTAAACCCATTAAAACGGGTATATATATATTATAAATCAAATCTAACGATTTATAAATAGTAGGCCTACCATACCACCATTAGGTCTCAATATCAGTTGGATTACTGCTCAAATAACGGTAATAAAGTAAGTAAAGTAACCAAGTAACCCAAAATTTCAGAAATTCAATTATTTAAAATAATTGATATACCGGTATTTACGATAGGCCTATTATCTTTATTTCTATAAATTTAGGCTGAAATTATACCGGTACTTTATAATTAATTCTAGTCCAGAATTATAATTATATACTACAAACTGTCAGCTGTATACCGGTATTCCCGATAGGCCTATTATATATTTATTTATATTTGTGCTAAAATTATACCGGTATTCGGTGATAAACCTAGTCTGTAATAATAGTTATATATACTATAAGCATACCAGTATTCTAATATATTATATATATCACGCTACACTGAGTAGCAGTACCGGTAATTAATTACTAGGCTAGCAGTTAATACTGAGTTACTAGACTTGCTCAGACTGTAATACAGCAGTAGACATTCAACTGTATACATAAACATGTCTGATACTAAGCAGAACCTGTCAGACAGTTTATTAGATGTAACTATCTGCGACTCAGATAGAGACGTAGAACCGTCTAGTCGTAAGTTCAGTTCACCTCCCACTGTGAGGAAAGTCATCCCTCCTGTAGTAATAACCGAACCTAGGCTGGTCCAACATCGTAGGTCTATCATAGGCACTCGAGCTCAGGTCAAGCGGGACCAAGAAGCAGCAGAACAGCAACAACCCGCGAGCCAAGAACTTACTTCTCAACGGCCCAACAGCTCCAGTAGTGAAGATACTGTAGAGCTGACACCCGAGCGTGGAGCAAAGATGACGGATGCGGTTTATACGGATCCCCTTCTCATCCTTCCTGCAGTCGTACTCACCAGGTTATTGATCGCTGTGGAAGAACACCAGATCGATTGGGCGAGAAGCCAGCGTTCAACTAGAGATAGTTATGCTGGATACACAAGGGAAGAACTGAAGTCCATGGTAGAGTCGCAATGGAACTTCCCCGGACCCGGACTCCCGTTTGATTTATCAGAAGCTGCCTGGGAAGACATACACCGGATGGGAGTAGCCAAGGAAACCATCGATCCCGCTGTGTGGAAGAGGTCCGCAGCCGGATACGCACAGGGATTCTTCAGCTCTATGGAGCGAGTAAAAGGACAACTGTTTCAACAACCACAAGGACCTCAAGAGCAGGGACAACTGCTTTATCAAGTGAGAGAAAGAATTCTACGAATCAGGCTAATATTATCGGCCTTTGAGGAGGCTTCTAAACGAAGACAAGACACGTCGTTGCAAGTCGCCGTAAAGACTTGGTTTCAAAGGGTGAATCTCCAGGTTCAAGGAACAGCTCAGTGGAAAGCTCAGCTGGAGGAGCGATCAACCCATGGAGAATCAACAGACGCTACTTTTTCCCAAGTGGAAAGTGAAGCGACGGCAGAGAAACCGCATAAGAGGGATGCCATTGACATCTATCTGTCAGACTATCAACGTTTTTTAGGTGATGACGAGTTGAGGAGAAGGTTAGAGGGACTTAGCCCTAATAGTGAAGGAACCAAGCTTGTGTTGGATGCCATCGATGTGGAAATGAGGGCTGCGAACCAGGCTGAATTTGATGAACAACTCCGCATCACACGAGCCCAAGAAGAACAAGTAAAGAAAAAACGTATAGAAGACAGAAAGAAAGCAGCAGTGGTAGCTGCAGAAGCAGAAAGAAAAGCGGCAGCGGCAGAGGCAGCAGCAGAGGCAAAAGCGGCAGCGGCAGCGGCAGAGGCAAAGGCAGCGGCAGCGGCAGAAGCAAAAGCGGCAGCGGCAGCGGCAGCGGCAGCGGCAGAAGCAAAGGCGGCCGAGGCTGAGAGAAAGGCCGCAGAGGCAGTGGCAGAAGCCGAACGGAGAGCGACTGAAGAAACCACCCAATTAGAATTGGAAAACATTCAGGAGAATCAAGACTGCATAAATAAACAGTTAACAGCTAGTAATATGCAGATGATGAATCGATCTACTCCCAAACGACAGGGATATACATCATCTGAGGAAGGCGATACCACCGATACTGAAGGCAAAGGAAATAGATCTCGTTTAAGCAGACGTAAAAGAACATTCCACCGTCAGAAATTGCCTGATTTGCCTCCAGCTGTTAGAAGGCAACTAAATAACACCAACTTAGGTAGTACAGAACCCACAGACCAAATAATTAAAATAGAAAGACTCCCTACTATAGTAGATGAGCCTGAAATAATTAGGCCTGTTCTCGAAATCACCCCTTCGGTGATAGACACACCTGTACTCCCTGAAATTACCTCTAAATTCCCTCTGCATAGCACTAAGCTACCTGTGCCCCGTAGAACTGCCCCGGAGACAGTTCAGGTCCTGGACCCCGAGCGAAATATTCATAATTTGTCGCCCGTTGTCCATCGTCCGCCCGCTACAACGTTGGCGACTCCCGCTTCGGCGGTCGAATGGGTGGACGAGGGACGGCGGGGGATGGATATCCTGCTCGGGCAGATGCAGGAGACTGTCCAGCAATTCAAGGGCACAGTAAGGGAAAGTAGGCTAGAGTTGCAAGAAGTGCAGCAAAGTATCGCGCTGGAACGCGATAAATTAGTAAATACTCAAAGAGGTATACCACCACCCTCTGTAACAATGTGTCAACCTGTTAGGTCTGAAGTATCGCATGCGCAAGGTGTGGAGCCTACACGCATCTATACTGCTAGCGAAGTAGAAACTCCTATAGTGAACCCTATTAAGGGTAATTATAGACCTGTTGATAATGATATTCCATATAGACCTGATCATAATCCGAGAAATTTATATACCGATAACTCGATATTAAATAACACGATGGCCCAAGAAAGTTTTACGCGTCAAATGGCTAGAACCGAAGCCCGACAAGCGGTGAAGGTGGGAGAGATCGTCAAGTTCAATGGAGATGAGATGAAATGGTTACCTTTTAATGAATATTACAAAGATAACATACAGAACTCTGTACTATCTAATGGAGAGAAACTTAGATTCCTCATCGAGTGCTTGGAAGGATCTCCCAAGTTAATGGCGTTAAAGTTTATTGGACATCCAGACGGATTAAGACAAGTTTGGGACACACTAAACATCAGGTATGGTAATAGGAATAATATCGCTAAGTATTTATATGCAAAATTAGTAGCGCCCAGAAAGTTCATCAGCAGTGGGATAATAGAGTTTTCCGATGAGATTCAAGAGATCTGTAGACAATTAGATTGGTTAGGTAAGTCTCATGAATACCAAAGTTCTATGGTCATTGGAGCTGTGGCTTCTACTTTACCGAAAGGTGGGGTAGGCACACGCTGGGATAAGAAAGTACTATATATGATGGAACAACAACGACGAGACCCTACCATGGCTGATCTCATGTCATTCCTAGATGGAGAAGTGAAATTACAGCTCCTGAAACTGTCTAGAGAGAAGACACCGGAAAACAAGGTAAGTGAAAAACCCGTCTCTAGGAGAAAGGTAACACCAGTGTGTTATACAGACGACGGCGAAAGCCAGACTTCTCAAGGAGAAGATAGCGGGAAGGACACGGATAGATCTTATTACGTGAATAAAATGCCTAAAGATCAGGTAAGTAAATTCAAGTCTCGAACAAATGACAGGAGGGAACAGGTAAGAAAAACTCCCCCTACGTCTCCCAAGAGAATTCCGGTGAGAAAGCCCGAAGAAAAGGCAAGTGTACACAATGTGACTCAAAATAAGGTAAGTAACATCAAACCGAAATGTGCGCTGTGCGACGGGACCCACCGTTTGAATATGTGTGATGAATTCCTGAAGAAATCATTATCGGAGAGACGAGAAGTCATGTGGGATAAGCGGTTATGTTATAATTGCCTCAGACAAGGACACCAACGGCGAACCTGTTTCTCTGACATAAGGTGTGCAAAGTGTGGTGCGAAACATCATATCTTGTTGCACGCTGAATTCGAGCGAAATAGTCCGAATCAGGTAAGTGATTCCGAGCTACATGTCCAATTCAGTGATGTGAACGACACTGATCAATCTGAGATGGAAGGATTCTATACAGACGAGTTCTCCGACGAAAACGAATCCTGTTACATGATAAATACCGCAGTGTATCGAGCACTCACATATGAAAAGGATACAGACAGCGACTTCACTCTAACTACTTCTGAACGACAACCATCTTGGAAAGAGCCATCTTCCAATGTAGGGATCCGAGAGTTTCCTGTGGTGCAGGTAAGGGTTCACGGACCTAAACGGAGTTATGTAGTGAACGCCCTCCTGGACTCCGGCAGCACAGGAACATTCATTGATAAAGAACTAGCCGAAGACATATTCGATGGACAACCCAAGTTCCGAACTAAGCTAAACATGTCAGGAATTATGCAAGTTTGGAAATCTACAATAACAGCTGATTATTATGTAGGCGCGTTGTCCACCCCACAAGACGAACTAGGAGAACATAGCATAAGGTCAGTGAAAATGGTGGCTATAAAGAACTTCGCTACTACTCAAGCAGACCTTTATAATTGGGACGAGGATGAGAGCATCCAACATCTTAACATACCTCGATTCCAGACTGATTATCCTGGAGTGCAAATACTCATCGGCCAAAACGCGCATGAGGCGCTGGAGACATTAGAGAAACGGCCTGCTCAACCGCAGCCACTACAGACCTATGCGGTAAGAACTAGAGTAGGTTGGTACTTTACTGGCCCTTCCCGTAGAACACTCAGAGAAAGACTACCGCAAGAGCACATCTGCCAGGTGAGTGAATGGGAAGATGATACCAGTGAGGGAGACAACTTAACTGAGGGAACTCCATACTCCTCAGATAATGACGACGTTCACCAGCTTTTTGATGAGGAGAATACCATCGATCTCCTTAAGGAAAACGAGGCTTGGCAGAACCAAGTGAACTTATGTCAACTTCTTTATCCATCTGAACGAGAAGCTTATAACGACGAGTTAAATGACGTCATTGAGCGTCATAATGCCAAGACTCGGGATGAACATGCCGTACGATTCTTTACGCAAGAGGCGGTAGAGCCCAATTCCTACGATAAAGCCTTGTCGGTGGAAGAGGAAAGGGCCAAGCAGATCCAAGAGACAACTACACGTTTCCTCAAAGATCAAGGTAGGTATGAAGTCGGTCTTCCTTTCCGCAAGAAAGAACCGAAGTTCATCAATAACAGACCTTTGGCGGAAAAAAGAATCGCGCAACTCCATCGACGCCTTACAGCTAATTCTTCAGCTAAAGCAATGTATCAAACTCAGCTGGAAAAATTTATTAGTAAGGGATACGCGGAGAAAGTACCGGAAGAAACACCTGTGACTGAAAGAACGTATTACTTAACTCACCATTACGTTCCTAAACCCGGTAAGCCACACGAAGTGAGAGTAGTGTTTGATGGCTCCGCGCTTTACATGGGTCAATCCCTTAACTCTGAATTGTTACCCGGACC
>JAUCBJ010002367.1:0-45495 GCA_032718475.1 Nemertoderma westbladi
TAGGGGCCCTACGGTTAATATTTACTATTTTATAAGAGTCAATGAGTTGCTTGGTCCTGATGTCTGTTCTTAGAATAGGTGTATGTTTGTCTACTATCTTTTGTATTGATCCTAATATAGGTTCAGTGTTACTAACATAAAATATGGTATATTTACTTTTATTTTGTTTTTTATCATTTTGTAGAGATTCTAACTGTGTCTGAATAGCTGCCGCTGCAAATTGTGTAGTAACATCGGCCATTCTCCAACCCCTAGCAATGAATGCTGCTCCATTATTCATAAAGTGCTTGCATTAAATCCTCCATTCGTGAATTGTTACGCCTCAATCGCAGGGCAACCCCATATGGAACGTGTTTAAGTTGACTGTGCGGATGGGCTGAGTGCGGACATATATATTGATGGACGTCTGTTGGTTTGTGGTATATTTTTGTTTGAAGTATTCCATTGTCATCAAAAAATATAGTTAAATCTAAGTAATTAATTTTCCTTCCATATTCTTCTAATTTAAACTTTATTTTCCCAGGTTTAACGGTGTTGTTGAGGTGGTCGATCAGAATACCGATATCTTCATCTTCTTGTTCAAGTGTAATAGCTATTCCATCATCTCTAAATCGTTTCCATTCTTCTGGAGGCTTTGGTGAAGTTCGGACTGCTGTATCAATATATTCAGCACCAAAAATGTCTGTGTAAGAGCAAGAGTATGATGGGCCCATTGCCGACCCATCTACTTGTGTGTAATGTTTTCCATTAAAACTACAATTATTACAATTTAAACATAATTCTAGAGCTTCAGTCAAACATTCTACTGGGGGAGAGTCTTCTAGTAATAAATCTGGGTGTTCCGTAATTGTTCTCCTAACTGCTGCAATACCCGTTATGTTATCCACTGAAGGGAAGGAACTAAATATTGAAAACTAAATATGAAATTAAACAGCGCCTTACCTGTGATGACAAAGATATAATATATGTAACTTACAAGGAATCGGATCAACAGAAACATTTAAACCAAGGCTATCACAATATAAGTGTAATATAAAGAATCATAAGCCACAAACGACTATAGAGAAACATTTTTGTAAAAATGAAAACCATGATTTTTCGCATTTCGAAATAACACCCATTGAAAAGGTCCATTACAAAGGCAGGGGAAAGAAAGATCCGCGACGGGAGATCCATACAAGGGAAGGATACTGGCAGTGCACCTTAAGAACAATCAAGCCATTTGGTCTCAACACTATAAATGGCCGTTATATCGAACCGCCCATGTCCAAGGAACAGCTCACGCGTGAATTGGACTATAGAAAATTCACCGCTCGCTATACGCATCGTAATGGTACATATATGGACTTCTTAACTACTGGCCATCCTATCGATTTACACGATACGGACGATCTAGACACCGAAAGGGAAATGGTTCTCTTTAAATATCATACCCAGCGGAGTCGGAACGATAAACCGAGAATCGAACACGAGAATTCTATTCGAAACCGCCTCGAAAGATAGAATGTGGAGGAAAGTTTAAAAGAGCAAGTAGAGGAGAACCCACTGGAGAAAAATCATACGTTAATGTCCAGGGTCCATAATGTGAACAGTTCCCCGGGGAGTTTCCCCGGGGCACGGGTGCTCGCGGGCGGTCTCCTTCGGGAGGCTGTAATTTCCTCTTACTTCATCCTCTTCCTGCAATTATTGTGATCAGTGTCGCAATCAAAGAGCAAGAATGAATGATGACGTAACGGGAAAACATGTCCATCATGGTATCTTATAGATACTACCACATATCCTTCCCCCTCCTTACTACTATTCTCCCTCTATACATCGCTATTAAAGATACAACATACTTCGTCCCATCCTCTCTTCCCAACGCGCTCGGAGCTTTTGGGAGACGATCGACCAATCATTGCCGTATCGTGGTATTGATCGTAACGCCTCTTACTAAACCTCCCACCCTTACTGTTTATTTGGATGCTTATATTGGTGTCCGCACCTCCTGTCCATGTACCATTGTGTTGGTATTTATAATATCAACTTCCATCCCTCTTGTTGTTGATTAGATAATCAACCACCAATAATTTCCTTAAGTCCACGACCGTGATACAAGGACTGAAAGGACACGTGGATAGTCTGTGAACAACTGGTACCATTATGTGTCATAAATCTGGTTGTTCACCTCCCTTAATGATCGGGGATAAATTCATTTGAAGATGGTCTTCGAATGTTGCATCCTCCTACTGAGATCGTATTTCTGAATATTTCGGAATGCGACATAGGTCTTCCCCTGTTCTCTACCATCAATGGCGGAAAACCTATTAGGAATACAACAGGAACATGGAGAACATTCCATATCCTTTCATAGATACTCAGCTGATTGCTCCCTGGGCAGAAGGCCGAGGTTTCTTCCGAACTACGTATGCCAATACACCCAGCGGCATCAACAAAGTACAACGAACCTCCATCGGACATCTTGCCTTTCAAGAATACGGATGGAATTTCAAAGTCGGAAACCCTATAAACTATCAACAAGTATATGGAGATCATTATTCTCGATTATACTTCGACGGACCATTGACCGCACCTGGCGTCGTGTATAGCTTCATGAGTGTTCCACTTCGTCCCTCATTAGCTATATACACTATCTTCGAGAACGCCGCACTTGCCGGTTGGCTAGCCGATGTGTGCAGTCGTACTATACGCGCCCATCCCTTAATGCTTGGAACTCAACACGCCAAGTTAGATGAACACAATAAATTCATCCGTTTCGAATGCTTCAGGCGCTTTCTGACTCCGTTCCGCAACGTTGATAGTCAGTTCAAGGACCGCGCTCTGACCAAGCTCAGCCTAAGAGACTCAGCTGCTGAGAAGTTAGACAACGCTGGATTCGCCATTTTCAAGGACGTTTGTATACAGAACTTACATCCCCACGGGTTATTCTATCGTGGAAGTTCAGACACTGGGTTCGCTTGAGGAGACAGCTACACCTACCTCAGCTATGCAATCGGAAGACGAACCAATATGCTTAGAATCCGAGGAGATTCAACCTACGACATCCCGGAGTAGTGACAACGACTACGTACTGGAATGGTATCAGGGTCTGCAATGTCTCACAGCGTACGATTATCGGCATGCCAATTATGTCTCTAGGAAACGTTGCCGATTATGCGCATCTCGAGACCATTTCACCCCTATAGACTCCAATGTACCCTGCTCCTACTTCCATGAACAGCCTACTATGGAGATCTATTGTGCGTATTGTAGACTCAATAATGTGCACATTTTCTCAGTCTGCCCCCAGTTTATGACTCAATGCCATCATTGTCAGTTTAAAGGACATGCAAGTTTTGATTGCCCTTTCAACCGCGATCTAGAAAGCGTAGATGAAATGATTACCCTGCGCTATGTCCGAGCTTGGGAAGCGAACGCGGATTTACATTGTGAGTCACGTCATCGTTATTACCCTGGACGCGCCTACGAAGGAGTTTATGCGTTCCACCCTTATCTATTCGCGTCTGTTGAACAAAAATCTCGCATACCGAGTTACGAACTAATGAAGCGTGTTGGCGAGAGTATTTCAACCAAATTTGTTCGTAAATATCACAGGAACATTAATCCCAACGATCTCAATTTCTATAACTTGATCAACTTCATTCGTTAAGATCCGGAATATGGCGATTTGTTCATCAACTCGCATCCAGAACTACAGGAAGTTCATAGACGACCCTATGAATATAGAGCTCGAGAACTCGAGTTGGAAAGAACCATCAAACCGAGGAAATTTCTCACTACTCACGGTCTACCCACCGCTCTCGTGCAAACGACTCGTCAGGGACCAGTAAGAGCTGCTGTACTGAAACGCGCTTTGAAGGTTGTTCGACCTCGCTCCACTGAGGTTGATATCGATCAACCGGGTACCTCGACCGGCGGATACACCGACCGTAATCCTAAACCTTCCGATGCAATTGTATAGCCCTCCTAGTAAAGTGGCTCGCACCAAAGAGAAAAGGACTCTTGCTAGCCTTAAAAAACTGTGTAAACGCCGTCCGCGTAAGAAAGACTAACTGTTTAGAGTATTTTTATATTTTAGAAACTGTGATTTTTTATATTTTATAGAATTAAATCCCATTTTCTGGGAGCGGTGTAAAAGCTTTTGCGGATATAACCAGTCATTTTTCTCCGCAATGAACTGTTTAGTTGTTTTAGCGGACATAACAAGCTATTTTCTCCGCAATGTACCCTGTAAGTGTTTTAGCGGACATAACAAGCCATTTTCTCTGCAATGTACCCTGTAGGTGTTTTAGCGGACATAACAAGCCATTTTATGCCACAATACGCCAAATACTCTAAATAGAGTGTAGTTCAGATGACGAAATCTGTCAGCTGATTTGATGTCGATGTGGAGCTTTCTTACCTTTCTGTAAAAGCTTTTGCGGATATAGCTAGTCATTTTCCCCGCAAAGTACTCTGTAGGTGTTTTAGCGGACATAAAAAGCCGTTTTCCTACTGTGTAGGTGTTTTAGTGGACATAAAAAGCCATTTCTTCTGTATGTGTACTTTAGCGGACATAACTAGCGATTTTATGCCGCAATGCACCAAATACTTAATACAGTGTAGTCCGATGACGACATCTATCAGCTGATATGTCGACGTGTAGCTTTTGGCTTTCTTTGTTCTTTGTTTGGCTCGCTCGACCAATCAGAGCGATTTTCACTTTGTGTTGTACCATACCTACAGAAACTCACGCAATTCAGTCAGTGTGTATTTTTCCTAAGCCTAGAACACCGGCTGTGGAATTATTCTGTGTTTCAGACTTTAGCCAAACATTAGAACGGCTTTGATTATAGAAACGTATAACTGTTATCAAACTTATCACAAACCATATCAAAGCAGACTCATAGCAAATAAACTCAATCTTTCACCGCATTATTTTACTGCTATTTATTGTCGGTTATTAATTGTATCAGTTGATGGAACATTGTTATATTTGGAGAATAACGATAAATAACCAGAAAACCCCAATCTTCTTGATATACTAAAGGTTAGAGAGACTGGTTACATATAGCAATTGCGACTTACATTAAAGTGGTTTTGGAGTGAATCTAATGCTATTTCATAGGCCCTACATGTGTCGGTTGCTGTTCTCTTTATATGTGACTAAAATTAGTGAAGGTCGGCAGATCAGTGTGCAGCAGTGTGCGGTATTGTGCATGAGTGTGATAGATAACAAAGCATCTCCTAAAGAATGCGCCTTATACGTGAATCAATAGCCATCCCGTTGTGTCTAGTGTAAGTCATAACTCTGTTTATATACTTAGAGCGCCACGTCCTAAAAGGAACTGTTAATATTTCCCGAAAGTGAATAATATTTGTCAGAGATTATATATAAACGATCAATCGAATAGTACAGTAGGCCTACACCGCAATAAGGTCAGAGCTTCCGAATCCAGTCTCCTGGGTAAATCCAGTGGGTGAATGGTCGCGCATAGGCTGGCTTCGGCTAATGTAGTTTTATGTGCATCAAATATTTGTCATAGGCTAAAGTCGATTTATAACCTAGAAGACACCTAAATTTGGCAGGTTAAACTGCTAAAGGTCTAAAAGCGCGAACAATAACAGTTATCGGTCTCAGAGAATATAGTTGTCTATTGTTCTGGTAAGAACAATAACAGTTATATCTTCTGATTGCAGTGTAGGCAATAAATATAGTTGTCTATTGTTCTGGTAAGAACAATAACAGTTATTGCTTCTTTATTGCAAAGTAGGCAATAAAGCAAAGGTACCGGTCGACCGGTAACCAGTAGGCCTGACTGCCTAACCACCCGAACCGGTACTTACAGCAGTACAGGTACAGCAGTATTATTCGATTTTGATAATTATATACCAGTAGGTCTTGATATTTAATCGGGGACGCCTGGTTTTTTATTGGGATTTTACTTAGGCCTATTTCTGTCAGTTTTATTTATTTGAAAGTTAATATTGAACAGAAGGCGTGTAAGCCTGCTCAGATTGTACAGATAATTTGTAGGCTGGATTGTTGTCTGGCTGTTGTTAAGTCTGAAGAGATTGCAGTGTGTGTAGAGTATATGTCCGATAAAGTACTAGTTAGGAACGTAGGGGCTTCCAGTGCTGTAAGGTAAATCCCCTCCCGAAAGAATAAGTCGTACTACTCGGTTAGAACGCATACTAACTAACCATTTCGGAGTCTGCATATACTGTAGTTTATTTAGGCTTGATAGTAGTCTGCCAGCATTTGGTTTTTATTTTGTTTGTGTAGTCTGTACGGGTAGCGTAATATTTATTATTCAGAGTTTATGCGATTATTCGCAACATTCACAAACCCCAAGTTTATTCCTACAGTAATTGTGCTTATTATACATACCGTTATAGTTAAATTAACCCCGGTACTACATCAGGGCTGCTCGGCGTAGGTAAAGACTGGAGATTTTATGCTTTGGTCACTCCGGCAGATACCGTGGTTCTTTTAGCTGTACAAGTATTTTTAACTGCTGATTATTTGTTGTATAAGTACTTGTACCTAATTTAGGGTTTAGTGTACAGTGCTTTCCGAAGGTAATTAGTGTGTAGGCAGTATATTTGTGTTGTAAAGTGGTTAATAGGCACGTTGGCTCTGGTAGGCCGTGGTAATTAACTTCTAGGTAGGAACACTCCGTGTACATAACGTAGTACTTATAGCGCTATGGCTATTTTTGGGTATTTTTCCTATCTGGACAACGCAATATATTTACTACTGCTTTATTATTTTCAAATACCGTAGTATCCTGTCCGCTTGTAATAACCAGATATTCTAACCCTTTGTTAGGCTGGTTTGTAGATTTCTTGTAAAATTAACCCTAAAAATTCGTACGTGTAATTTTTGTGTTTATTTAGAGATTGTAATCTCACCCCGCAATTGTATGTAATTTGTAGTAATAAGTTTGTTTTAGTGTCCAATTAGTACCACTTCACTGAGAGCGTACAGCTTCGGTGTAGTGACTCCTTCCCAGAAATAATAACATTTATTTCAAATATTGTAACGAAACCCATTAAACGGGTATATATATTATAAATCAACTCAAACCGATTTATAAAATAGTAGGCCTGTCATACATCAATTAGGTCTTAATATCAGTTGGACTACTGCTTAAATAACGGTAATAAAGTAAGTAAAGTAACCAAGTAACCCCTAAAATTCAGAAATTCAATTATTCTAAAATAATTGACATACCGGTATTTACAATAGGCTTATTATATTTATTTCTATAAATTTGAGCTGAAATTATATACCGGTATTCTGTAATTAATTCTAGTCTATAATTATACTTATATATACTATAAGTGTAAGCTGTATACCGGTATTCACGATAGGCTTATTATATATTTATATATATTTGTGCTGAAATTATATACCGGTATTCTGTGACAAACCTAGTCTGTAATAATACTTATATATATACTATAAGTGTATACCAGTACTCTAATATATTGTATATATATCGCGTTACATAGAGTAACGATATCGGTAATTAATTACTAGGCTAACAGTGATACTGAATTACTAGACTTGCTTTAACTGTAATTATAGTAGTAGGCATTCAACTGTACAATCAAACATGGCTGACACAAGGCAAACTCTGTCAGATAGTCTCCTAGAAACAACAGTCTGTTTCTCAGATAGGAGTATAGAGAATCCCAGACTGAGGTCTGAGACCCCTCCTACTGTAAGAAAGGCACCCCTACAGTAGTTGTGTCAGAACCTAGGTTAGTAGAAGCAATTTCGCAATTTGCGAAGTTAGTGAAGCGCCGTAGGTCTGTCATAGGCACTCAGGCTCAAGTCAAGCGGGACCAAGAAGCAGCTGTTAAACAGCAGCAACACCCTAGCCGAGAACTTATTTCTCAGCGGCCCGATAGCGCCAGTAGTTCGGATACTGTAGAGCTGACACCCGAGCGCGGAGCAAAGATGGCAGATGCGGTTTATTCAGATCCCCTTCTCATTCTTCCTGCAGCCGTACTCACTAGGGTATTGATTGCGGTGGAGGAACACCAAATTGATTGGGCGAGAAGTAAGCGATCGACCAAGGACAGTTATGCGGGATATACAAGGGAGGAACTGAAGTCTATTGTCGAGTCGCAATGGAACTTCCCTGGACCCGGACTCCCGTTTGACTTATCGGAAGCTGCCTGGGAAGACATACACAGGATGGGAGTGACAAAGCATACTAGTGATCGAGCTGTATGGAAGAGGTCGGCAGCAGGATACGTACAGGGATTCTTCAGCTCTTTGGAGCGATTAGAGGAACAACTGTTTCAACAACCACAAGGACCTCAAGAGCAGGGAGAGCTGCTTTATCAAGTTAGAGAAAGAATTCTAAGAATCAGACTAATCCTATCGGCCTTTGAGGAAGCTTCGAAAAGAAGACAAGACACGTCGTTGCAAGTTGCCGTAAAGACTTGGTTCCAGCGGGTGGGTCTCAAGGTTCAAGAAACAGCCCAGTGGAAATCTCAGCTGGCTGAGCGCTTAACCCATGGAGAATCAACAGACGCTACCTTTTCTCAAGTGGAAAGCGAAGCGACAGCAGAGAAACCGCAGAAGAGGGACGCTATTGACATCTATCTGTCAGACTATCAAAGATTTATAGGTGCCGAAGAGTTGAGGAGATGGCTGGCTGGACTTCGCCCTAATAGTGAAGGAGCCAAGTTTGTATTGGACGCATTAGATACGGAAATGTTAGCTGCGAACCAAGCTAAATTTGATGAAAGACTCCGCATCGCTAGGGTCCAAGAAGAACAAGTAAAGAGAAAACGTATAGAAGACAGAAAGACAGCAGCAGCGGCAATGGCAGCGGCAGAAGCGGAAAGAAAAGCGGCAGAGGCAGCAGCAGAGGCAAAAGCGGCAGCTGCAGCAGTAGAAGCAGAAAGAAAAGCGGCAGTGGCAGAAGCAGAAAGAAAGATAGCAGTGGCAGAAGCAGAACGGAGAGCGTCTGAAGAGACCACCCAACTAGAGTTGGAAAATCTTCAAGAGAAGCAAGACTACATAAATAAACAGTTAACAGCTAGTCAAATGCAGATGATGAGTCGATCTACTCCCAAAAGACAGGGATTTACATCATCTGATGAAGGCGATACCACCGATCCTGAAGGCGGAGGAAATAGATCTCGTTCCAACAGACGTAGAAGAATGCCTCACCGTCAGAAATTGCCTGATTTGCCCCCAGCCGTGAGAAGGCAACTACCTAGCACAGACTTAGGTAGTACAGAACCCACAGACCAAATTATTAGAGTCAAAAGACTCCCTACTATAGTAGATGAGCCTGAAATAATTAGGCCTGTTCTCGAAGCCACCCCTTCGGTGATAGAGACACCTGTACTCCCTGAACCTACCTCTAAATTCCCTCTGCACAGCACTAAACTACCTGTGCCCAACAGAACCACCCCTGAAAATGTTCATGTCCTGGACTCCGAGCGAAGTATTAATGATTTGTCGCCCATTGTCGCGCGTCCGCCCGCTACTATGTTGGCGCCTCCCGCTTCGGCGGTCGAGTGGGTAGATGAGGGACGACGGGAGATGGGTCTCCTGCTCGGGCAGCTGAGGGAACACCGTTTGTGCTCCTCTCAGCAGGTCCGGGAGATGGAAGGGACTGTGCAGCAGTTAAAGGGAACAGTCAGAGAGTGTAGGTTAGAGTGCAGCAGAGTATCGCGTTAGAACGCGACAAATTTGTAAATATACAAAATGGTATACCACCACCTCCTGTAACAATGTGTCAACCTGTTAGGTCTGAAGTATTTCATGCGCAAGGTGTGGAGCCTACACGCATCTATACTGCTAGTGAAGTAGAAACTCCTATAGTAAACCCTATTAAGGGTAATTATAAAACCTGTTGACAATGATATTGCATATAGACCTGATCATAATCCGAGAAATTTATATACCGATAACTCGATATTAAATAACACGATGGCCCAAGAATGTTTTACGCGTCAAATGGCTAGAACCAAAGCCCGTCAAGCGGTAAAGGTGGGAGAGATCGTCAAGTTCAATGGAGATGAGATGAAATGGTTACCTTTTAATGAATATTATAAAGATAACATACAGAACTCTATGCTATCTAACGGAGAGAAACTTAGATTCCTCATCGAGTGTTTGGAAGGACCTCCCAAGTTAATGGCGTTAAAGTTTATTGGACATCCAGATGGATTAAGACAAGTTTGGGATACACTAAACATCAGGTATGGTAATAGGACTAACATAGCTAGGTATTTATATGCGAAATTAATGGCGCCCCGAAAGTTTCTTAGCAGCGGGATTATAGAGTTTTCCGACGAGATTCAGGAGATCTGTAGACAACTAGATTGGTTAGGTAAGTCTCATGAATACCAGAATTCTATGGTTGTAGGAGCCTTAGCATCTACTTTGCCCAAGGGTGGAGTAGGTACACACTGGGACAAGAAAGTGTTATATATGATGGAACAACAACGAAGAGACCCTACCATGGCTGATCTCATGTCATTCTTAGATGGAGAGGTAAAATTACAGCTCCTAAAGCAGTCCAGAGAGAAGACACCGGAAAATAAGGTAAGTGAGAAACCCGTTTCTAGGAGAAAGGTAATACCAGTGTGTTATACAGACGACGGCGAAAGCCAGGCTTCTCAAGAGGAAGACAGTGGGAAAGACACTGAAAGATCTTACTATGACAACAAAGCGCCTAAGGACGTAAGTAAATTCAAGTCTCGAACCAATGACAGGATAGAACAGGTAAGAAAAACTCCTCCTACGTCTCCTAAGATAATTCATGGAAGAAAGCCCGAGGAAAGAACGAGTGTGCACAACGTTACCCAAGGTAAAGTAAGTAACATCAAACCAAAATGTGTGCTGTGCGACGGGCCCCACCGTTTAAGTGTGTGTGAAGAATTTCTCAAGAAATCACTAAAGGATAGACGTGAAGTCATGTGGGATAAGCGGTTGTGTTATAATTGCCTCAGACAAGGACACCAACGGCGAACCTGTTACTCCGACGTAAGGTGTGCAAAATGCGGCGCTAAACATTTGCTGGACAACCCAAGTTCCGAACTAAGTTAAACATGTCAGGAATTATGCAGGTTTGGAAATCTACAGTAATCGCAGATTACTATGTAGGTGCGTTGTCCACCCCCCAGGATGAACTAGGAGAACACCGTATAAGGTCAGTAAAAATGGTGGCGATAAAGAACTTCGCTACCAGCCAAGTGGAACCTTATAACTGGGATGAGGACGATTTCACCCAGCAGCATAAGATACCTAGATTCAACACAGACTACCCTGGAGTGCAAATACTCATCGGCCAAAATGCGCATGAGGCGCTTGAGACATTAGAGAAACGGCCTGCTCGACCGCAACCATTGCGAACCTATGCGGGAAGAACAAGAGTAGGTTGGTACCTCACAGGACCTTCCCGTAGGACACTCCTAGAAAGACTACCCAAAGATCAGGTCCATCAGGAGAGTGAATGGGAAGAAGACATCAGTGAGGGAGAGACGACCACAACTGAGGGAACACCATACTCCTCAGATAATGACGATATTAACTCTAATGTAGATCAATGGAGACATTGCCCCGAGACGATTAATCTAGCCGACATCGCTTCCAGAGGAGCAACTCCTCAAGAACTGACAGATACTCCAGACTGGTTAGGTGGACCCGACTTCCTAAGTAAAGAAGATGAATAGCCTCCCCATCTTACCACGGCTGAGATTAGACAAGCCAAGGGAGCGGAGAAAGTCAAACCTAAAACCCGGACGAGTAAATCAAGGTTATTTAAACCCGTGATAGATCTGTCTGTACTGCACATTGCCAGGGACGACGCTGTGGATCTAAACTCCCCCACCGCGAACAGATCTGTTGTGGAGATCAGAGAGAGAGACTGGAGATCTGGAACACCAGACGTCTCGCAGGAACTCTCACCTCTCCTGCCGGGAGCGATGGACCACTATAGATCCTGGAATCGGCTTTGTAAGGCCGCCGTGTGTTTGAAGCGATGTTTCTATCGTCACTATTCCATGACGAAGAGGAAACCGGGAATTGTCTTCGAGACGCAGCAACTCAACCGCCCAGTCGGTCGTTTATGTTTACTGGAAAGAGACTGAGAACTCTCCGGAAACTATGGAAGGCAAGATACTCTTCCCACGACCACCTCCCTAATCCAACAAATATCTAGGGACTCCCCAACGTAACAGCGTCTGGAGTGGGTGTGTGACTATATTATTTTATATTTGTTTTTATTATTTTATATTTATGTATGTATTATTATGTAATTTTATTATAATCGTTTTCTTTAATTTTATTTAGTAGAATGTTATTTTTGCGATTATTTAGTAGATTAGTGCAATATATATTAGTGTTTATTACTTACTTAATTATATTATATTATATATTTAGTGCAACGGCGAGAAATAATTCTTTTTCTCTTTCCTTACTGTCCGTATTACATTACAAATGCGTGACTACAGTAAGATGAAATATCCGTACTTATTAAAGTACAATAAAGCTCCTACTATATTCAAGTATTATTGGTAAGTAGAGTATTAGGAATGCAAAATTCAGATCCACGTGTCTCGGCTAAACCAAGCTCTGGGTAGACCTTGGAAACGACTTGCCTCTTCTCACTGACATTGCTTCTTGCAATATTGCTCTCATACCGTATATTAAATAATACATATAGTAGCGTGATTTCCCTTTAACAGTAGCGTAAAACGCAAAATAAATCTGTTAAACCCTTTGACCATCTGTAATTCTAGTCGATTAAGATATCGCGGCACCCACCGATATACTTGAAAGACAAAATTCTAGAATCAGTGGTTAACGTCCCCAGACAAGTTCTGGAATAAACCGGTGCCCATCTTAAATATTAACTATTAATATTTGTAAAATCTGTCAAACAAATACAATAGAGTAAATACTTACAAGTTAACTCTAGAAAATCTATAAATTAAAATCTGTTAAATTTTAGATCCTTTAAAATTCTAGTCGATTAAGATATCGTAGCACTTACCGATACTCTTAAAAAGACAAATTTCCTAGAATCAAGGATCCCAGTCCCCAGACATGCTCTGTAATAAAATTGCGTCTATTCCATATTAAATAATAAAATTTACGGGAATAAATTTAAATTCATATCCTATCATGAATTTGATAAATTGTTATTTTATACAATTTATAATATTCCCAAAATTCCATTAATTAATAGATCATGGGATCGGAGATTCACCCTATTAAGTGTATTAGTGTGCGAGAATCTCCAATATATAGTCAATAGCCGATAAAATTCATAAAATCATGTATAAAGAGGAATATTGACAATTAAAGAATTACTATTAAATAGCATCCCAGATCTGTATGCATGAGAATTACCCTAATTCTACTGCTAGCTTTCCATAATGTCACCATGGCAACAACCATGCTAGAATTAGAAGTGAGTTAAAAGAACAATAAAGGCTTGCCCCATTGAATAGCATAGGGAATAAATAGCATACTGCTAGTATCCAAGGATACATAATAATAACGTGGCATTCTGGAAGGCACTTTACTAACGGACAAATAGCCCGAATGTGTGCGATTTGTGACAGTTGTGTGGAATTTGTGCGTTTATAGGTGAATGTTACTACTAAAGTGTGTTTACAGTAGTGAGTCGCAATTGTGAAAGTAGCCCTAACTCTCCAGTGAGAACCTGAAGTAAATCTAAGCCTTTGGGACGGACAGTTGAGTGACTCGCGCTGGTTATTGTTGTCGTTGTGTAGCTACTACGTTGGCGAAAAACACAGCGACGACGGTACATAGGCGCTGAGGATCTTGCACTGTCCAGTGGCCGAGAGGGGTAGGCAGCGACGCCCGCTAGCCTAATTATAACCAATTATAATATTGATAAACTCATATAGCAGATATGACTGAGTTGATAGAAGATGATCTTGGTATCAGGGAGCGATATACTCTACCGTTGCAAGCATTTGTTGATAGCTTAATATGCGGCGACACTGGTCCAACTACTACTGAGGACTATGGTAGTTATATCGAACCGCCAATGTCCCAGGAGCAACTCACTCGTGAGTTGGACTATCGAAAATTCACTGCTCGCTATACGCATTGCAATGGTACGCATATGGACTTCTTAACTACTGGTCATCCTATCGATTTACACGATACGGACAATGTCGACACCGAAAGGGAAATGGCCCTATTTAAATATCCTACCCAGCGGAGTCGGAACGATAAACTGAAAATCGAATGCGAAAATTCTATTCGAAATCGACTCGAAAGAAAAGACGTTAAAGAACGCGGTAACTCCAACATATATTGGGAATTCTTGAGAAAAAAAAAACATTGTAAAACCGAATAAATATCACCCGCTTTTCCCCTACAAGACGTGCGTCTTTGGTATTATTGCGATGAATGCCCAAGACCCAACCAACAAACGGAAAGACATAAACATCCGCGGAGACGTTGCTTTAAACACGGTTTTACTCGCTATATTTACGGGAGTTTCGAGCGAAACTTGTTCGATGTGCCACCTACGCTCGCTCGACTCAAACGATCATAAACCCATGATCAGAGTTCCGGAATGCTCGGTCAGACCTCCTCATTCCCTAGTTAGACCTCAGACTCTTGATCCTAATAGTATCACAGATCCTCCCGAACTGTACTCACTGTTCAAAGATCTAGTGTTACCCGAACAGTTAGTCGGTGGCACTCCGGTTGTGGGCTCCCTAAATATTCGCCCATCTTACCTAGTCGGATTGACGCGCGGACATCTAATATCGCCATTCAATCGTATCATCGTCCCGGTTTAACCCGATACAACCTGTCACCGAGGATGAGGAGAGAGTTGTACGAAACGCGTTGGACGCTATTCGTCAAAGATCGGAAAAGGAACCTACAATTGTTTAGAGAAATGTAAATTGTAGCAGCAAGTCCAAGCAGTAAACGAATTAGCTTTATCTCAGTTCGATCCGGAAATCCAGAATCTCTAAGAAGATATCGAACTTTGGCGACCCTACTCTCTAAAAGAGTTTTAGACGAATGCTTCCAACAACAAGCGGAGGAAAATCAGCTCGAGGAGAAGCATATCGATTCCGATAGAGCCCGAGAACGCGAGTTGAAAAGAATCATCAAACCGAGCAAATTTCTCACTACACACGGTCTACCTACCGCTCTTGTGCAAACGACCCGTCAGGGACCAGTAGGAGCTGCTGTCCTAAAACGTGCTCTAAAAGCCGTTAGACCTCGCTCCACTGAGGTTGATATCGATCAACCAGGTACCTCGACCGGTGGATACACCGACCGTAATCCTAAACCTTCCGATGCTATTGTATTGCACCCTTCACCCAGGAGTTATAGCCCTCCTAGTAAAGTGGCTCGCCCCAAAGAGAAAAGGACTCTTGCTATCCTCCAAAAAACTGCGTAAACGCCGTCTGCGCAAGAAAGACTAACTGTTTAGAGTATTTTTTATATTTAGAAACTGTGATTTTTTATATTTTATAGAATTAAATCCCATTTTCTGGGAGCGGTGTAAAAGCTTTTGCGGATATAGCTAGTCATTTTCCCGGCAAAGTACTCTGTATGTGTTTTAGCGGACATAAAAAGCCGTTTTCCTACTGTGTAGGTGTTTTAGTGGACATAAAAAGCCATTTCTTCTGTATGTGTAATTTAGCGGACATAACTAGCGATTTTATGCCGCAATGCACCAAATACTTAATACAGTGTAGTCCGATGACGACATCTATCAGCTGATATGTCGACGTGTAGCTTTTGGCTTTCTTTGTTCTTTGTTTGGCTCGCTCGACCAATCAGAGCGATTTTCACTTTGTGTTGTACCATACCTACTGAAACTCACGCAATTCAGTCAGTGTGTATTTTTCCTAAGCCTAGAACACCGGCTGTGGAATTATTCTGTGTTTCAGACTTTAGCCAAACATTAGAACGGCTTTGATTATAGAAACGTATAACTGTTATCAAACTTATCACAAACCATATCAAAGCAGACTCATAGCAAATAAACTCAATCTTTCACCGCATTATTTTACTGCTATTTACTGTCGGTTATTAATTGTATCAGTTGATGGAACATTGTTATATATGGAGAATAACGATAAATAACCAGAAAACCCCAATCTTCTTGATATACTAAAGGTTAGAGAGACCGGTTACATATAGCAATTGCGACTTACATTAAAGTGGTTTTAGAGTGAATCTAATGCTATTTCATAGGCCCTACATGTGTCGGTTGCTGTTCTCTTTATATGTGACTAAAATTAGTGAAGGTCGGCAGATCAGTGTGCAGCAGTGTGCGGTATTGTGCATGAGTGTGATAGATAACAAAGCATCTCCTAAAGAATGCGCCTTATACGTGAATCAATAGCCATCCCGTTGTGTCTAGTGTTAGTCATAACTCTGTTTATATACTTAGAGCGCCACGTCCTAAAAGGAACTGTTAATATTTCCCGAAAGTAAATAATATTTGTCAGAGATTATATATCAACGATCAATCGAATAGTACAGTAGGCCTATACCGCAATAAGGTCAGAGCTTCCGAATCCAGTCTCCCGGGTAAATCCAGTGGGTGAATGGTCGCGCATAGGCTGGCTTCGGCTAATGTAGTTTTATGTGCATCAAATATTTGTCATAGGCTAAAGTCGATTTATAACTTAGAAGACACCTAAATTTGGCAGGTTAAACTGCTAAAGGTCTAAAAGCGCGAACACTTTCTTTGTTCGGCTCGCTCGACCAATCAGGACGATTTTCATTTTATTTTGCACAGAGGCCTACTGAAAGTCGCGCAATGCATGACGGTCTTTGTTTACCTTTCTGAGCAAGAACAACTGCTTGGAAATTATTCTGTACTTCTGTGTTGGAAGTTTCAGACTTTGGCCAACATTAGACGGCTTTGATTATAAAAACGTAAATCTATTATCTGACCACTGGCATGGTCTGACAAATCAAACCAAACTCTGCACTCACGCAATCCTATTCACCGCATTATTTTACTGCTATTTACTGTCGGTTATTAATTGTTACCTGTTGATGGATATGTTGTTATATTTGGAGAATATCGAGAAATAATCATAAAACCCCAAATCTTCTTGATTACCAAAGGTTAGAGAGACCAGTTACCGGTAGCAATTGCGACTTACATTACAGTGGTTTTAGTGTGCATTAAATGCTATTTCATAATCCCTACATGTGTCAGTTGCTATCCTCCTTATATATGATTAAATTCAGTGACGGTCGGCAGATCAGTGTGCAGCAGTGCGAAGTTGTATGCAGCAGTGTGACAGATAATAAAGCATCTCCTAAAGAATGCGCCATTTACGAAAATCAATAGCCATCTCGTTGTGTTTAGTATAAGTCATAACTCTGTTTATACTTAAAGCACCACGTCCTAAAGGAACTGTTAATATTTCCCCGAAAGTGAATAATATTGTCAGAGATTATATAGTAACATCAATCGAATAATACCGTAGGTCTGCACCGCAATCCCTTCAAAGCATCCGAATCCAGTCTCCCTTAACCGTGGGTGAATGATGGCGCATAGACTGGCTTCGGCTAATGTTACTTCATGTGCACTAAATACTTGTTATAGGCTAAAGTCGATTTATAAACAAGAGGACACCTAAAATTGGCAGGTTAAACTGCTAAAGGTCTGAAAGCTCGAACACAATTATTTAATGTACTGAAGTTACATCCGCCGAAGCCAGTCTGTGCGCGATCATTCACCCACATTTAAGGGAGACTGGATTCGGGTGCTTTGAAGTTATTGCGGTGCAGACCTACTGTTTCGACTGTATTCGATTGATCGTTACTATATAATCTCTGACAAATATATTTACTTTCGAGGAAATATTAACAGTTCCTTTAGGACGTGGCGCTTTAAGTATAAAAACAGAGTTATGACTTAAACTAATCACAACTAGATGGCTACAGAGTTTCGTAAATAGCGCATTCTTTAGGAGATGCTTTATTATCTGTCACACTACTTCACACGACTTCACACTACTTCACACTGATCTGCCAACCGTCACTGAATTTGATCATATATAAGGAAGATCGCAACTGACACTTGTAGGGATTATGAAATAGCATTTAATTCACACAAAAACCATTATAATTTAAGTCGCAGTTGCTACCGGTAACCTGTTCCTCTCACCTTCAGTAATCAAGAAGATTGGGGGTTTTATGATTATTCATCGGTATTCTCCAAATATATCAGCAATATACATCAACAGATAACAACAATTAATAACAGAAGTAAAAATAATGCGGTGAACAATCAGCATGTGTTACATAAGTCAGTATGTACGCAGTTAATGTTTCCAGGCAGGTGATCGGTAGGGCCAGTCAGATAATAGATTTACGTTCTTGTAATCAAAGCCATCAGATGTTTAGGCCAAAGTCTGAAACTTCCGAAACAGAAGCACAGAAGAATTCTAAGCCGGTTCTCTGGCTCAGAAAGGTAAAACAAAGACTGTAATGCATTGCGCGGTTTTCCGTAGGCCCTTGTTCAACATAAAGTAAAATCGATCTGATTGGCTGAGCAGAACAAAGAGGTTCCACGTCTACAGGAAATCAGCTGACAGATTTCGTCATCTGAGCTCCAATCTTTTAGAATATTATGCGCATTGTGGCAAAAATGTCTTGTTATGTCCGCTAAAGCACCTATACTGTGCATTGTGGGGAAAAATGACTTGTTATGTCTGCTAAAGCACCTATACTGTGCATTGCGGGGAAAACTGACTTGTTATGTCCGCAAAAGCTTTTACACCACTCCCAGAAAATGGGATTTAATTCTATAAAATATAAAAAATCACAGTTTCTAAAATATAAAAATACTCTAAACAGTTAGTCCTTCTTATGTGAACGGCGTTTATGAAGTTTTTCGAGGCTAGCAAGAGTCCATTTCTCTTTGGGGCGAGCCACTTTACTAGGAGGGCTATAACTCCTGGGTGAGGGTTGCAATACAATTGCATCGGAAGGTTTAGGGTTACGGTCGGTGTATCCGCCGGTCGAGGTACCCGGTTGATCGATATCAACCTCAGTGGAACGAGGTCGAACAACCTTTAGAGCGCGTTTCAAGACAGCAGCTCTTACTGGTCCCTGACGGGTCGTTTCCGTCGTGGACCGTGAGTAGTGAGAAATTTCCTCGGTTTGATGGTTCTTTCCAACTCGTGTTCTCTGGCATTATATTCATATGGTTGTCTATGAATTTCTTGTAACTCTGGATGCGAGTTTATGAACAAGTCACCGCGTGATTTATCAATGGTAGAAACTTTAAACTGTATGTGAGATCTTCCGGTTTCACCATATAATATTGAGTTAAATTGACATAATAAGGGCAGTCTTTGATCCCATAAAATGAGTTCGGTAGAGGTCTAGCGCGTAGGTTGACCTCATGTACCATACGACGGACAAGATCCGCTCGAATGTCCGGAGGTTCAACGAGTATACCGTCGACACGAGTGGCCTCGATTGGCGGACGTTGTAACATAGGAGCGTCAGCGATAAGATCTCTAGATCTTAGGTTGATATCAACCGGTTGGGGTTGTACCGTGGCGAAGAGTTTGTCTCCGAAATGGGGAACCATCGAGGGATGAATGATGGTTTTGGGATAGAAATAAGGATTTGAGCTTCTGGCTGGGCTAAAGCTGCTTCTTCTCTCTCGTCCATTTCGATATGCTTCTCCTCGAGCTGATTTTCCTCCGCTTGTTGTTGGAAGCATTCGTCCAAAAACTCTTGCAGAGAGTAGATTCGTCCACGTTTGATGTCTTCCTCGAGATTCTGGATTTCCCGATCAAACTGGGGTAAAGCTAATTCTTTTACCGCTTGGACTTGCCGCTGCAATTTACGTTTATCTAAACAATCGTAAGTTCCTTTTCCAATCTTTTGTCGAATAGCGTCTAGCGCGTTTCGTACAATGCTCTCCTCCACCTCGGTGACGGGTTGTATCAGGGTTAGACCGGGACGATTATACGGGTTGAACGGCGATATTAGGTGTCCGAGTCCCAATCCGGCTAGGTAAGATGGGCGAATATCTAGGGAGCCCACAACCGGAGTGCCACCGATTAATTGTTCGGGTAACACTAGATCTTTGAACAGTGAGTACAGTTCGGGAGGATCCGTGATACTATTAGGATCAAGAGTCTGAGGTCTCACCAGGGAATGAGGAGGTCTGACCGAGTATACCGGAACTCTGATCATAGGTTTATTTAAGAATCGTTTGAGTCGAGCGAGCGTAGGTGATACGTCGAACAAGTTTCGCTCGAAACTCCCGTAAGTATAGCGAGTAAAACTGTGTTTAGCGCAACGTCTCCGCGGATGTTTATGTCTTTCTGCCTGCTGGTTGGGTCTAGGGCATTCATCGCAATAATACCAAAGACGCACGTCTTGTAGGGGAAACGCGGGTGATCTTTCTCCAGTTTTACAATGTTTCTCTCAAGAATTCCAAATATACGTTGAAGTCACTGCGTTTATCCGGTTCTTCAACGTCTTCTCTTTCGAGTCGATTTCGAATAGAATTTTTCGTGTTCGATTCTCAGTTTTTCGCTCCGACTCCGCTGGGTATGATAATTAAATAGGATCATTTCCCTTTCGGTGTCTACATCGTCCGTATCGTGTAAATCGATAGGATGACCAGTAGTTAAGAAGTCCATATACGTACCCTTACGATGCGTATAGCGAGCAGTGAATTTTCTATAGTCCAATTCACGCGTGAGCTGTTCATTTGACATTGGCGGTTTGATATAACGGCCATCGTCCTCCGTAGTAGGTTGACTAGCGTCGCCGCTTATTAAACTATCAACAAACGCTTGCAAGGGTAGGGTATATCGCTCCCCGACACCAAGATCATCTTCTATCAACTCAGTCATAGCTGCTATATGAGTTTATCGATATTATAATTAATCATAATTTAGGCTAGCGGTCGTCGCTGCCTCCCCCTCAATGCCCCCGGACAGCGCAAGCTCCTCAGCGCTGATGTACTGTCGCCGCTGTGTCTCTCGCCAAACGTAGTAGCTACACAATGACAACTATAACCAGCGCGAGTCACTCCACTGTCCGTCCCAAGGGCTCAGAATTACTTCAGGTTATTGCTACAGAGGCAGGGTAACTTTCACAACTGCGACTCGCTACTGTAAACACACTTTAGTAGTAACATTCACCTATAAAGACACAAATTCCACGCACTTGTCACAAATTGTACACATTCGGGCCATTTGTCCGTTAGTCAAGTGCCTTCGTGCCAATGCCACGTTATTATTATGTATCCCTGGATACTAGCAGTGTGCTATTTATTCCGTATGCCACTCAATGGGGCAAGCTTTCTATTGTTTCTTTAACTCGCTTCTAATTCTAGCGTGGTTGTTGCTATGGTGACATTATGGAAAGCTAGCAGTAGAATTAGGGTAATTCGCATGCATACAGATCTGGGATGCTATTTAATAGTAATTCTTTAATTGTCAATATTCCCCTTTATACATGATTTTATGAATTTTATCGGCTATTGACTATATATTGGAGATTCTCGCACACTAATATACTTAATAGGGTGAATCTCCGCTCCCATGATCCATTAATTAATGGAATTTTGGGAATGTTATAAATTGTATAAAATGACAATTTATCAAATTCATGAGAGGATATGAATTTAAAATTTATTCCCGTAAATTTTATTATTTGATATTAAAATGGACACAATTTTATTCCAGAACTGGTCTGGGGACTAGGATCCTTAATTCTAAGAAATTTGTCCTTTTAAAAGTATCGGTAAGTGCTACGATATCTTAATCGACTAGAATTTTAAAGGATCTGTATTTTAACAGATTTTGGATTTCTAGATTTTCTTAGTTTACAAACTCCTTAGAGTTTATTTGTATGCATTTACTCTATTATAACATTTGTTTTAATAGATTTTTATAAATATTAAATATTTAAGATGGGCACCGATTTATTCCAGAACTTGTCTGGGGACGTTAACCACTGATTCTAGAATTTTGTCTTTCAAGTATATCGGTGGGTGCCGCAAAATCTTAATCGACTAGAATTACAGATGGTCAAAGGGTTTAACAGATTTATTTTGCGTTTTACGCTACTGTTAAAGGGACATCACGCTACTATATGTATTATTTAATATACGGTATGAGAGCAATATTGCAAGGAGCAATGTCAGTGAGAAAGGCAAGTCGTTTCCAAGGTTTACCCAGAGCTTGGTTTAGCCGAGACACGAGGATCTGAACTTTGCATTCCTAATACTCTACTTACCAATAATACTTGAGTATAGTAGGAGCTTTATTGTACTTTAATAAGTACGGACATTTCATCTTACTGTAGTCACGTATTTATAATATGATACGGACAGTAAGGAAAGAGAAAAATAATTATTTCTCGCCGTTGCACTAAATATATAATGTTAAGTAATTAAGTAATAAACACGAGTATATATATTGCACTAATCTACTAAATAATCGTTAAAATAACATTCTACTAAATAAAATTAAAGAAAATGATTATAATAAAATTACATAATAATACATACATAAATATAAAAATAATAAAAACAAATATAAAATAATATAGTCACACACCCACTCCAGAAGCTGTTACATTGGGGAGTCCCTAGATGTTTGTTGGATTAGGGAGGTGGTCTTGGGAAGAGTATCTTGCCTTCCATAGTTTCCGGATAGTTCTCTGTCTCTTTCCAGTAAACATAAACGACCAACTGGGCGATTGAGTTGCTGTGTTTCGAATACAATTCCAGGTTTCTTAAAGATACGTCGCATGACGACGAATTCTACCGATCGCACTAAACCATCATCGGATATATGAGTCTCGATGATACGACCTGTCTGCCACCGCTTACGTGGAAGATCTGATTCCACAATAAGTACCATGTCTCCGGCGCTGACGTTTTCTTGCTGTGCAAACCACTTGGTTCGAAGTTGTAGCGTAGGCAGATAATGTTTTTCGAAATGGTCAGCGAAACGATGGGATAATAACTGCATGAGTTGCCAAGTTTGTCGGCAGTATTCGTCTCCGTCCGTGATTTCCGATTGTGGGAGCATGGCTACAGGTTTCTTCAGTAGGAAATGCGCGGGTGTTAGCGCTTCTAGGGAGTCGGAACTCGATGAGACTGGCATAAGCGGTCTCTCGTTAAGATAGGCGGCGATTTCTTCCATTAACGTCCGCAAAAGTTCGTTGGTGAGATACGCGCGGCAAGGCACTATAAAGTGAAATGCGGTCTTCACGCTCCTTATTAATCTCTCCCAACTTCCTCCCCACCAAGGGGCGTCGGCGGCGTTGAAGGTCCAGCTAGATGCGGTTACCCTTAGCTGATCGTCCACCTGTCTTTGGTTCCAATCTTTAACGTAAGCCTTGATCTCATTATTGGCGCCAATGAAGTTCGTTCCCTTATCAGATCTCATCGTGTTGCTAGTTCCAAAGCGAGCGATCTGTCGGCGTAAAGTCAGTATGAAGCTGTTGGTAGATAGATCGTTCACCATATCTAGATGGATCGCTCTACAAGTCATACAGACAAAGATGACACACCATCGCTTGACTATAGTCCTAGCACGATATACTTCAATAGGGCCAAATAAATCCACACCAGTATTAGTAAAGGGTGGTTCATAGAAGCTTACTCGTTCCCTAGGTAATTCTGCCTCTCGCTGTGTTAAAGGCCTACTGAATGCTTTCCTACAGGGTATACAGTTCCTAAGAACTTGGTTCAGAGCTCTACGGGTTTATGGAAATAATAGCGAGTTCGAATTTCGCTCAGAATTCGTTCTCTACCAGCATGGTAAAGCCTACTGTGAACATCTACAATCATCTTGATTTGTATTTCAAGATTTCTAATGAGTATGGGAAATTTAGTGTCAAAGGACAATGGAGCATTAGTTAGTCTCCCTCCAACACGTATTAACCCATCTATCATTGTGCTAGAGAAACGATCCTTTAAGCGCATCTGTGGATTTCTCAACAACAGGAAATACTTATCAGAATCTTCATAGCATTGCAGGAGTCTCAGTATCTGCTTATTGGTTTCTTCATGCTCTTGGTAACTGATCTTCACCGTCAGAAAACTATCCGACATTTAGTAGGTGGGAAGATCTTTAATAGCATGGACCTGCTCGGATGTCAGTGGAGCGGTATCACTAGCGATCTTCGTCCTGGAGTAGTGATGATGGAAGCATCGCTTCAAATACACGATGGCCTTACAAAGCCGATTCCAGGAGCTATAGTGATTTATCGCTCTCTGCAGGAGAGGTGAGAGTCCCTGCGAGACGTCTGGTGTTTCAGATTTCCAGTCTCTTTCTCTGATGTCTATAACAGATTTATTTGTGGGGGGGGAGTTTAGATCCACAGCGTCGTCCTTGGAGATGTGTAGTACAGACAGATCTATCACGGGTTTAAATAACTTTGATTTACTCGTTCGGGTTTTAGGTTTGACTTTCTCCGCTCCCTTGGCTTATCTAATCTCAGCCGTGGTGAGATGAGGAGGCCATTCATCTTCTTCTTTACTAAGAAAGTCGGGTCCACCTAACCAGTCTGGAGTATCTATCAGTTCTTGAGGAGTTGCTCCTCTGGAGGCGATGACGGCTGGATTAATCGTCCCAGGGCAATGTCTCCAATGATCTACAGTAGAGCGACTAAGTATAATGGCTACTCTGTTGGTAACGAAGACACTGAACTGACAGACTTCATTTGTTATATACTCCAAAACGAGTAAAGCAACGGTCCAATAGACAGTTTTCTCCAATGGATAGTCAATCTGTTCTGTTACATTCCGGCCGATGGCTGTAGCGTATAGAGCCGCCTTTAACTCCGCTCGAGGAACTCGTAGTTTGTTGTTTATCAAGGCCTTAGAGGTAACCAAGGCAACTTTGATTCCATCCAGAGTTTCAACCCTCAGGTAGGCTACTATACCTATTCCCATATCGCTGGCGTCTCCAAACACATGGAGTTGATAAGAATACGTGGGGAGAACGTGACCAAAATATGAACGGGAAATCGTAAAGTTCTCGATGGATGGTAGAGAATCTTCCCATTTCATCCACTTCTTTAGTAGTTCTCCCTTAAGTGGATCGTCCCACGAGTGGTTTTCAAGCCTCATTTGTTGCACTAAGCTCCAAGCAACCAATATAACTGGGCTAATAAATCCCAATGGATCGAAATAAGTGCTCAGGATACTTAGACAAATCCGTTTAGTTTGAACTGGATTATCTCGAAGTTTTAGCTGGAAAAACTATATATCTCTCTCCATGTCCCATTTTAAACCAAGGGTTTTGGTTTCCGGAAGATCGTCCTTGATAAGGTCCAAGATAAGATAGAATAAGGGATAAGGTCTTCTACCGGGATCGATTCCAGAAACTCACGGGAGTTACTAGTGAATTTGGTTAGTCGAAATCCACCGCGTTTCAAGCACTCTACCGTTCCCTTGGCAACATCAATGGCTTCTTCCACCGATGGGAGGGACTTTAAATTGTCGTCCATGTATATATGCCATTTGATGTTGTCGATAACTGCTTTAGAGAAGGCGTCTCGGTTGTCATCAGCAGTGGTACGCACTACTGAACAAGCGTTCGAGGGGCTCGAGATGATCCCGAAAGCCTGGATGGTCATCCAGTACTCCGCCGGTTTTGGTTGAGGTCTCCTTCAGGCGACCACAGAAATCGTAGGCTGTCTCGATCCCTATCCAGCGCCTTGACTTGTAAGAACATGCCTTCTATATCCGAAGCAAAAGCGATAGAATATTGCCGTAATCTTAATAGTATTCCCAACAAGGATTGGAGTAAGTTGGGTCCAGGCAACAATTCGGAGTTCAGGGATTGGCCCATGTAAAGGGCAGAGCCGTCGAACACTACCCGGACTTCGTTGGGTTTACCGGGTTTGGGAACGTAATGATGTGTTAGATAATACGTTCTCTCTGTGATGGGTGTTTCTTCCGGTACTAGCTCCGCGTATCCCTTATCGATAAATTTCTTCAGCTGGGTCTTATACATTTCCCTGGCTGAGACATTAGCCGTAAAACGCCGATGTAGTTGCGTGATTCTCTTCTCCGCTAAGGGTCGGTTATTTATAAAGTTGGGTTCTCGCCGTCGGAACGGAAGACCAATCTCATAGCAACCTTGTTCTTTAAGAAAATGGGTAGTCGTTTCCTGAATCTGCTTGGCTCTCTCTTCCTCGACGGACAAGGCCTTGTCGAAGGAATTAGGCTCTATGGCTTCTTGAGTAAAGAATCGTATGGTGTGTTCATCGCGAATTTTATTGTTGTATCGATCTATCACCTCGTTTAATTCGTCGTTGTAGTTGAATTGTCCGCCATGATTGATGAGATGGCAAAGGTTTACTTGGTTTCGCCAATTTTCATTTTCGGTGAGGAGGTCGATTGTATTTTCCTCGTCGAATAATTGGTTAATATCGTCATTATCTGAGGAGTTTGGTGTTCCCTCAGTTGTGGTTTCTCCCTCACTGATTTCTTCTTCCCATTCACTCACCTGATGTATCCTTTCTTGAGGGAGTCTTTCCATCAGTGTTCTACGGGAAGGTCCAGTGAAGTACCAACCTACTCTCGTTCTTCCCGCGTATGTTTGTAATGGTTGCGGTTGAGCAGGCCGTTTTTCTAATGTCTCAAGCGCCTCATGCGCATTTTGGCCGATCAATATCTGTACCCCTGGGTAGTCGGTGTTGAATCTAGGGATATCATGCTGCTGGGTAAAATGATCTTCATCCCAGTTATAAGGTTCCACTTGGCTGGTAGCAAAGTTCTTTATCACCACCATTTTACTGACCTTATGCTATGTTCTCCTAGTTCATCCTGGGGAGTGGACAATGCGCCTACATAGTAATCTGTAGCTACTGTGGATTTCCAAACCTGCATAATTCCTGAAAGGTTCAACTTAGTTTGGAACTTTGGTTGTCCACCAAAGATGTCTTCGGCTAGTTCTTTGCGGATGAATGTACCTATGCTGCCGGAGTCAAGGAGGGCGTTTACTATAAAACTCTTACCTAGCCCGTGGACTCTCAGCTGCACCACTGGGAATTCTCGGATTCCGACGTTGGATTTTGGCGCTTCCAAGATGGTTGTCGGTCCGGAATAGTCAGTTGCGCTTCGTTATCGGTTTCAGTCTCATATGTAAGCGCTCGATACACTGCGGTGTTTATCATATTACAGAATTCGTTTTCGTCGGAGAATTCGTCCGTGTAGAATCCTTCCATCTCAGAGCTGTGGTCAGTGTTGTTCACATCACTGAATTGGACATGTAGTTCGGACTCACTTACCTGACTCGTGCGGGTTCTATCAAATTCTGTGTGCAGCAAGATATGATGTTTCGCGCCACACTTAGCGCACCTCATGTCTGAGTAACAGGTCCGCCATTGGTGTCCCTGTCTGAGACAATTATAACACAACCGCTTATCCCACATGACATCACGTCTATCCTTTAGGGATTTCTTCAAGAATTCATCACATCCATTCAAACGATGGGGCCCGTCGCACAATGCACATTTGGGTTTGATGTTACTTACTTTAACCTGGGTTGTGTTGTGCACACTTGTTCTTTCCTCGGGCTTTCTTCCATGAATTCTCTTAGGAGACGTAGGAGGAGTTGTTGTTACCTGTTCTCTCCTGTCACTGGTTCGAGGCTTAAATTTACTTATGTCTTTCCTCGTTTTATTGTCGTCTGTATAACACACTGGTGTTACCTTTCTCCTAGAAATGGGTTTTTCACTCACCTTATTTTCCGGTGTCTTCTCTCGGGACTGCTTTAGGAGCTGTAATCTTACCTCTCCATTTAAGAATGACATGAGATCAGCCATGGTAGGGTCTCTTTGTTGCTGGTCCATCATATAGAGAACTCTTTTGTCCCAACAAGTACCTACTCCACCCTTTGGCAAAGTAGATGCTACGGCTCCAACAACCATGGAACTCTGATATTCATGAGACTTACCTAACCAAATCTAGTTGTCTACAGATCTCCTGAATCTCATCGGAAAACTCTATAATCCCGCTGCTAAGGAACTTTCGGGGCGCTACTAATTTCGCATACAAATACCTAGCTATGTTAGTCCTAGCTGTTATCTTTGTTGACTTCTTGAAGGCCTTTGATTCAGTCTCTCGCTCACGTATGTTCAGCATACTTTCATTATATGGGATTCCTGATGAAATTATTGCAGCAATCAGATCAGTATACGATGGTTCGACAACATTTGTGTCTACTGTTGACGGTGACACAGAACCATTTGAAGTGTTATGGGGCGTCCTCCAGGGAGACACACTTGCACCATTCTTGTTCATAATTGTTGTTGACTATGTTCTACGCATATCCTTAGATCATCATAATGATGATGGGGTGATGATAACTCCACCTACTGGCTCCAGAAGTCGAGGAAATCCTGCCAAGTACCTAACTGATCTAGACTTTGCTGATGACTTAGGAGTACTCTCAGAATCACTAGAGGGAGCCCAACGAACTCATTAGAACATGCTGCTTCTAGTGTTGGTCTTTTTATTAACTCCAGAAAGACCAAAATTTTGACAGTTAACTTTGAAAGTCCTCAGCAAGTCTCTGATCGGATGAGCATAAGCTCAAAAGATGGTATGCTTGAGCATGTGGATGACTTCTGTTACCTGGGATCATGGATCTGGAAGTCAGGTGAGGACCTTCGAATACGTAAGGGAAAGGCATGGGCAGCCTTGAATAGGCTTTCCAGGATTTGGAAATCACCGAGAATTAATCAGAAACTTAAGGTCCAGTTATTTAGAGCAGCAGTAGTTCCAGTACTCCTCTATGGGAGTCCATGCTGGGCTCTAACTGCTGAGGACACCAAATCTCTGGATGGCACATTCACAAGAATGCTACGCCGGGTTCATTGTGTCAAGTTCAATGCTCACATTTCCAACCAGACACTATATAACATTGGACGTGTCTCATTGGTTCCCCCAAGCTTGACACTAGAACAAAATCGCCTCCGCTTTGCAGGACATTGCTTTCGCCATGAGGAACAGCCAGTGCATAATCTTGTACTTTGGCAGCCTCATGGAGTGAATAAGCATGGTGGACAGCCCATGACTTTCTGGAAACGCATCTTAAAGGACACTGGTCTTGAAGATGCGGATGATCTAGCAAATGTCATGGGTGATAGGGAGTTGTGGCGATGCAATTTTGTCGACAAGCCGGCACAGCATTCTTAAAAATGCAGCTGCAATGCAGCATGCCGATACTAGTATGTTAGTCCTATTACCATACCTGATGTTTAGTGTATCCCAAACTTGTCTTAATCCATCTGGATGTCCAATAAACTTTAACGCCATTAACTTGGGAGGTCCTTCCAAGCACTCGATGAGGAATCTAAGTTTCTCTCCGTTAGATAGTACAGAGTTCTGTATGTTATCTTTATAATACTCATTAAAAGGTAACCATTTCATCTCATCTCCATTGAACTTGACGATCTCTCCCACCTTTACCGCTTGACAGGCTTCGGTTCTAGCCATTTGACGCGTAAAACTTTCTTGGGCCATCAATTGAATTTCAATTGTATTATTTAATATCGAGTTATCTGTATATAAATTTCTCGGATTATGATCAGGTCTATATGGGATATCATTATCAACAGGTTTATAATTACCCTTAATAGGGGCTACTATAGGAGTTTCTACTTCACTAGCAGTATAGATGAGTGTAGGCTCCACACCTTGCGCATGAAATACTTCAGACCTAACAGGTTGACACATTGTTACAGGGGGTGGTGGTATACCTCTTTGTATATTTACTAATTTATCGCGCTCTAATGCGATACTCTGCTGCACTTCTTGCAACTCTAACCTACTCTCTCTTACTGTTCCCTTTAACTGCTGAACAGTCCACTCCAACTCCCGGACCTGCTGGGAGGAACATATACGATGTTCCCTCAGCTGCCCGAGCAGGAGACCCATCTCCCGCCGTCCCTCATCCACCCACTCTACCGCCGAAGCGGGAGCCGCCAACATAGTAGCGGGTAGACGAGGGACGACGGGCGACAAATCGTTAATGTCTTGCTTGGCGTCCAGGACCGGGATTGATTCAGGGGCTGTTCTACTGGGGACAGGTAGTTTAGTACTGTGCAAAGGGGATTTAGAGTTAGGTTCTGGAAGTACAGGGGTCTCTATCACAGAGGGAGTGGCTTCGAGAACAGGCCTAATTATTTCAGGCTCATCTACTATAGTAGGGAGTCTTTCTACCCTAATAATTTGGTCTGTAGGCGCAGGATTACTTAAATCTACACTAGCTAGTTGCCTTCTCACAGCTGGGGGCAAATTAGGCAATTTCTGCCGGTGCAACGCCCTTTTACGTCCGCTGGAACGAGATTTATTTCCTCTACCTTCAGGATCTGTTGTGTCGCCTTCATCAGAGGATGTAAATCCCTGTCTCTTGGGAGTAGATCGACTCAGCAGCTGCATCTGACTAGCTGTTCTCTGTTTGTTTAAGTAATCTTGCTTCACTTGAAGATTTTCCAACTCTAGTTGGGCTGTCTCTTCAGATGCCCTCCGTTCTGCTTCTAACACTGCCTCTGCCGCTTTTCTTTCAGCTTCTGCCGCCTTTCTTTCAACTTCTGCCGCTGTCTCTGCCGCTTTTCTTTCAGCTTCTGCTGCCTTTCTTTCAATTTCTGCCGCTTCCGCTGCCGCTTTTCTTTCAGCTTCTGCCGCTTTTCTTTCAGCTTCTGCCGCTGCCGCTGCCGCTGCCGCTTTTCTTTCAGCTTCTGCTGCTTTTCTTTCAGCTTCTGCCGCTTCCGCTGCCGCTTTTCTTTCATCTTCTGCCGCTGCCGCTGCCTGTCTGTCTTCTATCTGTTTTTCTTTAGTTGTTCTTCCTGTTCCATAGCGATGAGGATGCTTTCATCAAATTTAGCCTGCTCAGCGGCTAATATTTCTGCATCTAACGAGTCCAACACAAATTTGGCCCCCTCATTATTAGGGTGAAGTCCAGCTAGCCTTCTCCTTAGCTCTTTGTCACCTATGAATCATTGATAGTCCGACAGATAGATGTCAATAGCATCCTTCTTCTGAGGTTTCTCTGATATAGCTTCGCTTTCCACCTGAGAAAAGGTAGCGTCTGTTGACTCTCCGTAGGTCATGCGCTCGGTTAGCTGAGCTTTCCATTGTGTCGTTCCCTGGACTTTAAGACTCACCCGTTGGAACCAAGTTTTTACGGCCACTTGCAACGACGTGTCTTGGCTTCTCTTCGAAGCTTCTTCAAAGGCCGAAAGGATTAGTCTGATCCGTAAAATTCGTTCTCGCACTTGATAAAGCAGCTCTCCCTGCTCTTGAGGTCCTTGACGTTGTTGAAACAGGTGTTCCTCTAAGCGCTCCAAAGAGCTGAAGAATCCCTGGACATATCCTGCTGCTGACCTCTTCCACACAGCTGGATCTCGAGTCTCTCGTACTACTCCCATCCTGTATAAGTCCTCCCAGGCAGCTTCCGATAAGTTAAACGGGAGTCCGGGTCCGGGGAAGTTCCATTGCGTCTCGACAATAGACTTCAGTTCCTCCATCGTGCATCCCGCATAACTGTCTCTGGTCGATCGCTTACCTCTCGCCCAATCAATTTGATGTTCTTCCACAGCGATCAACACTCTAGTGAGTACGGCTCCAGGAAGAATTAGAAGTGGATCTGGATAAACCGCTTCTGCCATCTTTGCTCCGATCTCGTGTGTCAACTCTACAGTGTCTGAACTACTGGAGTTATCGGGCCGCTGAGAAATAAGTTCTCGGTTCGGGTGCTGCTGCTGTTTAACAGCTGCCTCTTGGTCCTGCTTGACTTGAGCACTAGTGCCTATGATAGACCTATGGTGCTTTACTAGCCTAGGGTCTGATACTACTACTGTAGGGATGACCTTTCTTAAAGTAGGGGGGGACTTGGACCTCGGTCTCAGATTTTCTATACTCCTATCTTAGTCACAGACTGTTCTTTCTAGGAGACTATCTGACAGTGTCTGTTTTGTGTCAGCCATATTTGATTTTACAGTTGAATGCCTACTACTATAACGCCAGTTAAAGTAAGTCTAGTAATTCAGTATCAACAGTAAGCCTAGTAATTAATTACCGATACCGTTACTCAGTGTAACATAATATATATATAATATATTAAAATACTGGTATACACTTATAGTATATAATACCGGTATATACCGGTATATAATTTCAGCCTAGATTTATATAAATATATATAATAAGCCTACCATAAATACCGGTATACAGCATACACTTATAGTATATATAAGTATTATTATAGACTAGGATTAGTCACAGAATAGCGGTATATAATTTCAGCCTAAACTTATATAAATATATATAATAAGCCTACCTTAAATACCGGTAATATCAATTATTGATAATAACTGAATTTCTGAATTTTAGGGTTACTTTCCTTTACTTTATTACCGTTATTTAAGCAGTAGTCCAACTGATATTAAGACCTAATTGATGTATAACAGGCCTACTATTTTATAAATCGGTTTAAGTTGATTTATAATGTATTATATATACCCTTACAATGGGTTTTGACAATGTTTGAAATAAATGTTATTATTTCTGGGTAAGGGGGTCACTACACAGAAGCTGAATGCTCTCAGTGGAGTGCTACCTGTTAGACACTAAAACGAATAATTATACTTTACTAAGATACTTATCACTACAAATTACTTACAATTACAGTTTGAGATTACAATCTCTAAATAAACACCAAAAAGTTACACATACAAATTTTAGGGTAATTTTACAAGAAATCTACAAACCAGCCTAACAAGGAGTTAGAATTTCTGGTTCTTACAAACTGATAGGATACTACGGTATTTGAAAACAATAAAGCAGTAGTAAGTAAATTGCGTTGTCCAGATAAGAAAATACCACCGTCTGACGACTTATAGTCATAGCTCTATAAGTACTACATTATGTACCCGGAGTGTCCTTACCTAGAAGTTAATTACCGCAGCCAACCAGAGCTAACTTGCCTATTAACCACTTTACAACACAAATAATACTGCCTACACACAAAATTACTTTCGGAAAGTACTGTACTCTAAACCCTAGATTAGGTACAAGTACTTATACAACAAATAACCAGCAGTTAAATATACTTGAACAGCCAAAAGAACCACGGTATCTGCTGGAATGCCCGGAGCACAAAATCACCAGTCTTTACCTACGCCAAGCAGCCCTGATGTAGTACCGGGGTTAATTTAACTATTACGGTATGTATAACAAGCACAATTAATGTAGGAATAAACTTGGGGGGTTTTAGGTTGCGAATACTCGCATAGACTCTGAATAATAAATATTACGCTACCCGTGCAGACTACACAAACAAAATACAGACCAAATGCTGGCAGACTACTGGCAAGCCTAAATAAACTACAGTATATGCAGACTCCGAAATGGTTAGTTAGTAGGCATTCTAACCAAATAGTACGACTTATTCTTTCGGGGGATTTACCTTACAACACTGGATGCCCCCACCTTCCTAACTAGCACTTTATCGGACAGACACTCTACACACACTGCAATCACTTCAGACCTAACAACAGTCAGACAACAATCCAGCCTACAAATTATTTGTACAATTTGAGCAGGCTTACACGCCTTCTGCTCAATATTACACTTACAGATAAACAAAACTGACAGAAATAAGTAAAATCCAAATAAAAAACCAGGGCTGCAGTCCCTTATTAAATATCAAGACCTACCGGTATATAATCATCAAAATCGAATAATACTGTTGTACCTGTAAGTACCGGTTCGGGTAGTTGGGCGGTTAGGCCTACAGCTTACCGTTCGACCGGTACCTTCGACTTTATTGCCTACAGTGCAATAAAGAAACAAAATCTATTATTGTTCGCGCTTTTAGACCTTTAGCAGTTTAACCTGCCAATTTTAGTTGTCTTTTTGGTTTATAAATCGACTTTAGCCTAGACCAATTATTTAATGTACTGAAGTTACATCCGCCGAAGCCAGTTTGTGCGCGATCAATCACCCACAGTTAAGGGAGACTGGATTCGGGTGCTTTGAAGTTATTGCGGTGCAGACCTACTGTATTATTCAATTGATCGTTACTATATAATCTCTGACAAATATATTTACTTTCGGGGAAATATTAACAGTTCCTTTAGGACGTGGCGCTTTAAGTATAAAAACAGAGTTATGACTTATACTAATCACAACTAGATGGCTACAGAGTTTCGTAAATAGCGCATTCTTTAGGAGATGCTTTATTATCTTTCACAATACTTCACACGACTTCACACTACTTCACACTGATCTGCCAACCGTCACTGAATTTGATCATATATATAAGGAAGATCGCAACTGACACATGTAGGGATTATGAAATAGCATTTAATTCACACAAAAACCACTATAATGTAAGTCGCAATTGCTACTGGTAAACCTGTTCATCTTACCTTCAGTAATCAAGAAGATTGGGGGTTTTATGATTATTTATCGGTATTCTCCAAATATAACAGCAATATCCATTAATATAACAACAATTAATAACAGAAGTAAAAATAAGGCAGTGAACAATCAGCATGTGTTACATAAGTCAGTATGTACGCAGTTAATGTTTCCAGGTAGGTGATCGGTAGGGCCAGTCAGATAACAGATTTACGTTCTTGTAATCAAAGCCATCAGATGTTTAGGCCAAAGTCTGAAACTTCCGAAACAGAAGCACAGAAGAATTCTAAGCCGGTTCTCTGGCTCAGAAAGGTAAAACAAAGACCGTAATGCATTGCGCGGTTTTCCGTAGGCCCTTGTTCAACATAAAGTAAAAATCGCTCTGATTGGCTGAGCAGAACAAAGAGGTTCCACGTCTACAGGAAATCAGCTGACAGATTTCGTCATCTGAGCTCCAATCTTTTAGAGTATTATGCGCATTGCGCCAAAAATGACTTGTTATGTCCGCTAAAGCACCTATACTGTGCATTGCGGGGAAACATGACTTGTTATGTCCGCTAAAGTACCTATACTGTGCATTGCGGGGAAAAATGACTTGTTATGTCCGCAAAAGCTTTTACATAAAGTATGCACAAAAAGTCGTAAAAATGTCCCGCACTTTACATGGATTGAGTCTACTCTGAATTTGGACTTTTTTATTTCTCATTACAGCATTAGGCCTATTAAGTATTAGATAGCGCTTATTTCTATCTTTTAAACACTTTCCAAACGCTTGTAGCTAAGGAATGAAAGCGAAAATGAAACTGAGGAAGGAGTAGAAACTATCTATGTTTCAAATTTCATACAATCTCATTAAGATTTGTAAAAAAAAAATTGTGGGGAAGGGGGGGGTTATGCAGGACCTAAAATTATTTTATCGTCACCTCCACTTTTGGAAACATGGCTTCGCCCCTGGTATTGCGTAATAGCTAGTCTGTTTTGTGACTTGTATAATTTGCGACTGTGACCTGTAAGTCCTGATCTACCTAGAGGTGTGTATAAAATTAATTATGTGAAATCCTCTGCGAAAGATATATTCATATTTCTATATTCAAAAATTGTCAGCTAACTGTACTGACACACACTTGATATTATTTCTTACAAAAATGTCCTAAGCCACCCCCGCGCGTGGTTCTGTCATTGCGAAATACCGCAAAACTGTATTACTACTGTAGTATACATAGTTATTGCATGTACAAGCGAGCATTTGATCTGCCAGTTTCATTCAACCACGTCTATGTCACCCCTATAATATCGCAATATGTAACGCACATAAAATTCTCAAAGTCTGTTAATTTATTACATAATGAGCTGCTATTAAAAATAAAAAATTGTATTAACATTGATATTGCATTAGTGAAGTTGGCTTTTCCCGTCAGTGGTTTTCCGGCGTTGAAGTAGTATTTATTTATTGAAGTGGTATTTATTTGCACTATAGGCCTATCATTATTAATATAATAAGAGTTCGTTAGTCTGACATATACGGTAATATTTTTAGTTAGATTTTTTTTGTAATTTACCACCCCCTTGAAAAATTCCTGCGTACGCCCTTGCCCCCCCCCCCCCCCCCCCAAATATAATTTTTGGTTTCGTCACTGATAGCTATTGGGCGCTGCATCATTGTACTGTACAGCAGCCATTATGTTTCTCCATTTAGAGCCACCAAAATAACTAACTACATAACTTACAGTACTAAGCAGGACTTAAACCGGTGGAATCAACTAAGAAGTCTAAAACATTAGAGTATATTTTAGCCCAATGAACACCAGGTAGGGTGGACTTTAGGCGCAATCAAAATTAATCCCTATCCAGGGGATAATCAGAAGCAAATAACATTTGAATACTCCCAAAAATAAAACTGTAACCCGTTCTATTGTGTTTAGTTTATTGTTTGGGTTAGAATAAACTGCTCATTACCCTTATAATTGATCATTTAACATTGATGTGAGATATTAATTCGTAGTGAAAGAATTTGCATGAACACATACTGTCAACTAGTATCATTAATGATATCTATAATTATCATTAATAATTAATCTCAACTAATACATTGGAATTATAAATATCCAAATATCTGTCTCTGGCTCCGGCTCCGGCCGGAGCTCATATTTTAACCCTGAGAAACCTCCAGGCTCCGTTTCCGGATGAAATTTTCGCTCTGTTGCATCCCTACTGAGAATAGCAACCTAGCTATAACTGCAATTCCATGCGCACACTTTCGAGTAAACATGTTGTTTTCAAATTAGCAGATACTGTAATTCCGCTATTATCCTTCTACAAGAAACTCTAAATCAGGAACTCTATTACCTAAACTCGGTTTCTGGAGACTTCTTTAGCGTGGGTTCCTCTCCAGTTGATTATAACAATGGAATCCTATACAGCCGGCCCTACGGAGGGCTAGCAGTGTTGTGGCTAAGGAGTCTGGGAACAGATTGTGTAACTACTGTACATTGGATGACTCATATCCCCGTTTAATGGTTTTTGGTGTTTCTCAGCTAAAGGGTAAAGATTTTATTCTTCTGAACATACATCTTCCCTATGAGAATCCCAAAGGCCTGTAAGAGTACATGGACTACCTAGCTAAAGTAATATTTGTAGCTGAAGCCACCGACAACCATGATATACGCATTATGGGAGACTTCAAGGAATACCCTACTAGGCGGTTTTTAAAGAGCTTCTATATTCGTGTTCAGAAGTTGGTTTGACCATTTTAGATAATCCCAGACTCCTTGCTGAAACGTTCACATTTGTTTTCTCGGCGAACAACTCTATATCGTGTTTAGACCATTGCGTTTGTAGGGGCAGCATGTGCGATCTCATTACTGTAGTAACATCACTGTTGACTACAGTATACTGTTACTTTCAATGATCATTTACCTATGTTAGTGGATGTGGTTACCATGGCTACAGGTGAACCAGATCCAAGTTTGGACGTATCAAGCGAAAATCGGGAAAAACGGCCTCCTACTCCTTGCTGGAAAAAGCTTCGTCTGAAAAAGCCTTGCTTTATTTAATATCTCTAGTTACGGCGCCCATTATGAGCATCTCCTGGCAGATATTGCGGTACTGCATGAAGCATTCCAATGCAGAGAACCATGTTGTGGAAATGAGGATTAGCGATATTAAGAACTTCTACTAAACTCCAGCATTGTAAACTCAAGGCATCATGCAGCTTTTACTTGTATTCCAACTAAGAAGAATGAAGATGGAGTGAGAAACGACACACACAATGTTCCAGGGTGGAATGATCAAGTTGAGAATCTTCACCGTGTTGCCCGGGAAGCTTTTCTAGATTGGGTGTAACCAGAGTGCAGTTTAAACGGCGCCTCTGGTTCATTAAACGTAACTCTGATAAATTGTAATTTAGTAAATAATTGAATAATGTGCGTCTCACGAATCAAAACCGGGTACTACCATCCTCGTCTATAGGTGGCGTTACTGGCGCTCCGAATAATGCTAACATGTGGGGGTACCACTGCCAAGGAATATTTAACACGGATTATGTACGAAGAACCACAATCGGCCGATCCGGCTCCAGCAGCAACTGAACTTAATTTTGAGTTCAATAAAATATTGTATGACATTGAAATGAATTTCACTTGTGAAGAGGTAGCTGCGGCACTTCGTAAACTGGATCTAAACACCGCCGCAGGGCCAGATCATTTAGTGGATGAGCACCTACGTTACTCGGGAAATATACTCCCAGTCTATTTGTCACTACTTCAGCTCATGCAATGTGCACAGCTTTATTCCGAAAGATTTAATATCCTCGGTTATATCTCCAATCCTGAAGGATAAATGTGGCGATATCAAGGATAAAAGTAATTATCGGCTGATTGCAGTATTGTGTGCAAGCTCTTTGAATTATTGATTTTATTTAGAATGGAGCCGATATTTACTACAACTAATAATCAGTTCGGATTCAAGAAGAAACAAAAGGATTCAGACTTCCAAACCGGAGGTCACCTGTTCGATCCTATCTGGACGTCATTGCCGACTTTGGAAAAAGCTGTGCCCAAGAAAAAGTTATAAGAACAATCAAACAATCATGGCACTGAGCTCTGTACATACTGTACATATGCTCTGAAGGAGATAATAAATCATTATTTGAATCACGGGTGCAATGTGTACTGGGTATCTGTTTTTAGACGCCTCTAAAAGGTCTTTGATAGTATTCATCATTCGATATTATTCTTAAAACTTGTAAATAGTAAAGATCCATTTATTTCCATTAAGTTCCATTTATTGTTCGTATTTTAGCTTGTAAGCTTACTAAGGTTCCACCTTGGTGTAGTGGTTGCATTGAATTCACATCTCCCGTAGGTCGTGGGTTCGATCCTCACATGGGCCAGGGCAGTTTTCGTTTCGGTATGAATGCTTTAAAGGGACCAGCCAGGGCGCATCTCTGCCTTGCATCCTTAAGTGGTAGCTAAATGAGTACTGGAGTTTCCTCTGGGGAGTAAAGTTCTGGGGGGACCGCACTGGAAATAAGTCGTCAGACTTTGTGCGTAATCCCTTATTTTATAAATTATCTAAGCCAAGACCTAACACTTCCGAACTTGGCTGTTTATTAGATGGTACAGTTACGGTGGTTAATCAGTTAATTTGTGCCGACGATATCTGTATAATTTCTATTAATCCTTGTGCTCTTCAATCTTTAGTCGATTTATTAAGTTGCTTCCTTGTATTTTAGTACAAGGTAACGGCAGATATTCCAGCGCATGTCAGTCTGTCTGTGACGCGGTAACGCCGCAATGTGGCTTCGCCGTTGAACTAGTCCCACCATTCGTGGACAGAGTACAGTAAACCGTTTTGCCCCACTTCTCATTACATTTGTGTTTTATCCGTTGTGCTTTATTTTTTACACAAAATAACAATTTAGGTGATTAATTATCGCTCTGTCTAGTATTTTCGCGGTGTAGGCGTGAAGTAAAATTATTTAGCATAATGGTTTCAACATTAATTTTATATAAATAAATCAACATCGGTGCTCATGGATTCCGAGTTAATCAGTACATCGAGTCTAAGAGAACAATAATGGAAAAAAGGGTTCAATAGGTCAAAGTGAACAACAGCCATGTCAAAGGGTTCAAAATCCACGTCATCGGGTACAAATGTTATAGAAAGGGTACAACAGGACAAAGTGAACAACAGCCATGTCAAAGGGTTCAAGATCCGCGTCAAAGGGTACAAATGTTATAGAAAGGGAACAACAGTACAAAGTGAACAACAGCCATGTCAAAGGGTTCAAGATCCGCGTCAAAGGGTACAAATGTTATAGAAAGGGTACAACAGTACAAAGTGAACAACAGCCATGTCAAAGGGTTCAAGATCCGCGTCAAAGGATACAAATGTTATAGAAAGGGTACAACAGTACAAAGTGAACAACAGCCATGTCAAAGGGTTCAAGATCCGCGTCAAAGGGTACAAATGTTATAGAAAGGGAACAACAGCACAAAGTGAACAACAGCCATGTCAAAGTGTTCAAAATCCACATAAAAGGGTATAAATGTTATAGAAAGGGAACAACAGCACAAAGTGAACAACAGCCATGTCAAAGGGTTCAAAATCCACGTCATCGGGTACAAATGTTATAGAAAGGGTACAACAGGACAAAGTGAACAACAGCCATGTCAAAGGGCTAAAAATCCACGTCAAAGGGTACAAATGTTATATAAGGGGAACAACAGGACAAAGTGAACAACAGCCATGTCAAAGGGTTCAAAATCCACGTCAAAGGGTACAAATGTTATAAAAGGGTACAACAGTACAAAGTGAACAACAGCCTTGTCAAAGGGTTCAAAATCCACGTCAAAGGGTACAAATGTTATAGAAAGGGAACAACAGTACAAAGTGAACAACAGCCATGTCAAAGGGTTCAAAATCCACGTCAAAGGGTAAAAAATGTTATAGAAAGGGAACAACAGGACAAAGTGAACAACAGCCATGTCAAAGAGTTCAAAATCCACATAAAAGGGTATAAATGTTATAGAAAGTGTACAACAGGACAAAGTGAACAACAGCCATGTCAAAGGGCTAAAAATCCACGTCAAAGGGTACAAATGTTATAGAAGGGGAACAACAGGACAAAGTGAACAACAGCCATGTCAAAGGGTTCAAAATCCACGTCAAAGGGTACAAATGTTAAAGAAAGGGAACAACAGGACAAAGTGAACAACAGCCATGTCAAAGGGTTCAAAATCCACGTCAAAGGGTACAAATGTTATAGAAAGGGAACAACAGGACAAAGTGAACAACAGCCATGTCAAAGGGTTCAAAATCCACGTCAAAGGGTACAAATGTTATAGAAAGGGAACAACAGGACAAAGTGAACAACAGCCATGTCAAAGGGTTCAAAATCCACATAAAAGGGTATAAATGTTATAGAAAGTGTACAACAGGACAAAGTGAACAACAGCCATGTCAAAGGGCTAAAAATCCACGTCAAATGGTACAAATGTTATAGAAAGGGAACAACAGGACAAAGTGAACAACAGCCATGTCAAAGGGTTCAAAATCCACATAAAAGGGTATAAATGTTATAGAAAGGGTACAACAGGACAAAGTGAGCAACAGCCATGTCAAAGGGTTCAAAATCCACATAAAAGGGTATAAATGTTATAGAAAGTGTACAACAGGACAAAGTGTACAACAGCCATGTCAAAGGGCTAAAAATCCACGTCAAAGGGTACAAATGTTATAGAAGGGGAACAACAGGACAAAGTGAACAACAGCCATGTCAAAGGGTTCAAAATCCACGTCAAAGGGTACAAATGTTAAAGAAAGGGAACAACAGGACAAAGTGAACAACAGCCATGTCAAAGGGTTCAAAATCCACGTCAAAGGGTAGAAATGTTATAGAAAGGGAACAACAGGACAAAGTGAACAACAGCCATGTCAAAGGGTTCAAAATCCACGTCAAATGGTACAAATGTTATAGAAAGGGAACAACAGTACAAAGTGAACAACAGCCTTGTCAAAGGGTTCAAAATCCACGTCAAAGGGTACAAATGTTATAGAAAGGGAACAACAGTACAAAGTGAACAACAGCCATGTCAAAGGGTTCAAAATCCACGTCAAAGGGTAAAAAATGTTATAGAAAGGGAACAACAGGACAAAGTGAACAACAGCCATGTCAAAGAGTTCAAAATCCACGTCAAAGGGTACAAATGTTATAGAAAGGGAACAACAGGACAAAGTGAACAACAGCCATGTCAAAGGGTTCAAAATCCACGTCAAATGGTACAAATGTTATAGAAAGGGAACAACAGTACAAAGTGAACAACAGCCTTGTCAAAGGGTTCAAAATCCACGTCAAAGGGTACAAATGTTATAGAAAGGGAACAACAGTACAAAGTGAACAACAGCCATGTCAAAGGGTTCAAAATCCACGTCAAAGGGTACAAATGTTATAGAAAGGGAACAACAGTACAAAGTGAACAACAGCCATGTCAAAGAGTTCAAAATCCACGTCAAATGGTACAAATGTTATAGAAAGGGAACAACAGTACAAAGTGAACAACAGCCTTGTCAAAGGGTTCAAAATCCACGTCAAAGGGTACAAATGTTATAGAAAGGGAACAACAGTACAAAGTGAACAGCAGCCATGTCAAAGGGTTCAAAATCCACGTCAAAGGGTAAAAAATATTATAGAAAGGGAACAACAGGACAAAGTGAACAACAGCCATGTCAAAGAGTTCAAAATCCACGTCAAAGGGTACAAATGTTATAGAAAGGGAACAACAGGACAAAGTGAACAACAGCCATGTCAAAGGGTTCAAAATCCACGTCAAATGGTACAAATGTTATAGAAAGGGAACAACAGTACAAAGTGAACAACAGCCTTGTCAAAGGGTTCAAAATCCACGTCAAAGGGTACAAATGTTATAGAAAGGGAACAACAGTACAAAGTGAACAACAGCCATGTCAAAGGGTTCAAAATCCACGTCAAAGGGTACAAATGTTATAGAAAGGGAACAACAGTACAAAGTGAACAACAGCCATGTCAAAGAGTTCAAAATCCACGTCAAAGGGTACAAATGTTATAGAAAGGGAACAACAGGACAAAGTGAACAACAGCCATGTCAAAGTGTTCAAAATCCACGTCAAAGGGTACAAATGTTATAGAAAGGGAACAACAGGACAAAGTGAACAACAGCCATGTCAAAGGGTTCAAAATCCACGTCAAAGGGTACAAATGTTATAGAAAGGGAACAACAGTACAAAGTGAACAACAGCCATCTCAAAGAGTTCAAAATCCACGTCAAAGGGTACAAATGTTATAGAAAGGGAACAACAGGACAAAGTGAACAACAGCCATGTCAAAGTGATCAAAATCCACGTCAAAGGGTACAAATGTTATAGAAAGGGAACAACAGGACAAAGTGAACTTAACATGGATTTTTATACGGTATGAAACTCGCTGGTTACAGTAGTGGCGGCCTCAACGCTAATTAACGGCCCTTCCGGCCTAGATGGCAATAATGTCATAAATTCCGCTAAATTTCTTAGATTATGACAGAAGGTTAGGGTTACATGACAGTTTTAATATTTAAAGACAGTTACCACAATAATAGACGAACTACAGTTCATAACCGCCTTGTTTGTACCCTTTCATGTTGTACCCTTTGATACATTTTTTTTGTACCCTTTGACGTCCTGTTTTGTACTCTTTGAGGCGTGGTTTTTGTACCCATTGATGTTGTATCCTCGGAGTCGGTTTTTTGTACCCTTTGACGTCTTGTTTTGTACCCTTTGACGCCTGTTTTTGTACCCTTTGTCTCGTTGTACCCTTTCATATTGTACCCTTTAACTCATTTTTTCGACCTGTTACGGTATATGGCGCTGTATCCACATTATTGGTCGTTGTACTGTATGCAGTATTAGTCCGTTATGCAGTATGCAATATTAGTCCGTTATACTGTACGTAATATTAGTCCGTTGTGCAGCGTGATATTTTAGATAAGGCATAATAACGCAGTGGTATTTAGGTAGGGAAATCAAAACGCCCATATATTTGAAACCATCCATTTTGTATAGTATGTAGCCCTACCTACGTAATTTTGTATTAGGATATGTAGACAGTTCCAGGGTAGCGAGTTTATTCGGACCCTGGATTTTGTGCTTACTGATATTAGTTTGATAGGGCTAGCATAGGGACGCCGTCCTGGCCATTCAGCAGCCAGAGACGTGAACCATTACCATATATGGTAATAATTTGAGGGAATAGGGCTACAATCCGGCCTCCTTATTGGACTAGCTGCTTCCAGGTTGGTCTAGTGCTAGCACGGACTGGAGAGCCAATAGGAGAGCGATTGAGTCACCCTATTGCATCATCCCACTCGGATCACCTATAAATTGACGGCGTGCCGGTAGAACCCCACGTGACACCCCACTTATTGCTGTTGTACTTGCTGAGCTGTCCCTATGTATTTTTTGACTGATTTTCTGCAATTTGCTAATTTTGATTAGTTTCTTAAAATAATTCGAGTGCGATTATTCTTGCTTGTGTTTCTCAATTAATTCCTGTCGATTACTGCTAATTACAACTGAACTATGATTTCTACCTTTTGATTAATGGTTCTACGTGATTCCTTTCTGAGCAATAATCCTAAGGGATTTCTGAGACTGTCAGACTTTGTGATTTGCATGCGCCGCTACGGTAGCTATTAGCATAATGGAGGGCTAAGGTGCCAGTAGGCGGTGGGCGCATCGGGGGGTTGGGCGACGAAGGGAGAGCGGAGGATTCAAAGGCGGGCAACGCTGGCGGGGGGTCAACGTTGCGGTCGGGCGATTTGGACTGTAGGTTGGAGACCGCTCGCTGGTACAGTAATTAGGGGGCTGATGATCCAAGGTTTTGTCTCTATTTAGTATTAGGGGGGCAGGAATTGGGTTAGTTAGGAGGCCTAGATGTACCCGGGAGGGGCCTGCATACCTTACAGTAAGTAAGTAAATGGGTAAGTACGTAAGTAAGTTGCGAATTATATAATTGCAGATTGTATAATTGCAAGTCGTGCTATTGTGATCTGTGATTGCTGACTCTGATTGATGTGTTACTAAAGTGTGCCTAAGATTACGAATGCTTAGATAGGCGCTCTTTTCCCTTTGATTGATTTCTATCTCTTAGTTTACTGTAAATAATTACTGATTAGGTCAAAGTAATACAGTATTTTAGGCTGTTACATATTTGTGACTGTAATTAATTAGTAAAATTAAGAATTAGTACGCAGCATAGCGGAGAGTAGCTAAGGTAATAATTAGAGTACCGTAAACTATTCACGCTGAGCGGTTATTTGAATTAGCGGGCAATAAACTAGATCGCAATAGTCAGTACGCAAGACACTAGTAAGTTGCTGGCCTAAAGCCAGCTGCAGGCAAGTTTAGACCCAGAGCGGTATCACCTACGAAAGACATTGTACTGTACCAATTTTGATTATTTTAAATATTCTCGCATTCACACATTCCGTTAGGAAACCCTCAGTATTCGCGATTAGAAAAGACGTAAGCATCTTGGCGTATTTCAGTAGTAAAATTACAGTAAGAATATACTCTGAGTGCAAAGCCCCTCGCACTCGTCTTAAGTAAGCTTAGGGAGCCGACTCGGGTTTATTGTTTTGGTTATTCCCGCGTGGCTCATAGATTCGAACAGTTAGCTCTCTATCGAGCGATCGGTAGAGAAAGGAACAAGCGATTTTGCAGGAGTTGTGTAAAATTAGTAAAATATATTAGCGGACGGCAGATTAGCGCCATCCAACGGTAAGTAGCGGTTTTGTATTTAGCAACCTTTACAATTTAGTAATAGCACACTCCTGATCCCCTTTACTTAACAGTAGAGCAGTCTTTGTGCCTTATTGGTTAGGCGAGAGCTCATTAGGTTGGCAGAGAGGTATACGGGTATTTGTCTGTTCAACAGTTCTGCTGTTAGTATAGGTGTCGCGGTTGTTTATCAGTAATACGCGTGTTATTGGCTGTTGCTTGCGGCAGTCAATAGTGTATTCTTAGGCTGATAGTAGTATCACAGTATTAAGTAATAAGT